>PVJS01034077.1:0-21785 GCA_004027185.1 Glis glis | reverse complement strand
TTTTTTTTTTTTTTTTTTTTTTTTTTGGGTACAGGGGATTGAACCCAGACCAGCCCTTTTTATTTTTTATTTGGAAACAGGGCCTCACTAAGTTGCTGAGGCTGGCCTCCAACCTGCAATCTTCTTGTCTCGGTCTCCCAAATATTGGGATTATTGTTGTGCACCACCACACCCCACTCCCTGCCTTCTCTTTACCCTTCTCCTCCTCCCACCTGCCACCCATTTCTCCTTCTTCCCTAACTCCCCCTGTGGCTAAAGAGACACCAGACTAGTAGTTGTCACTAAGGGGTACTAAAGACCCCCATTATTTTCATCTGCATTCCAATTGATAACTCTCAAGTCTGGGCTCCATTCCAGCCTCCAACCGGACTGCTGCCATCTGCCCAGTAGAGGAAGTTGGGGGTTGGAAATCCATTGTACTCAGATGGAAGAAATAAAAGACTTAGTTTGGAGAAAAGAAGATTGGGGAGATCATAGGACTCTTCATCTTTCTGTGGCGCTGACTCAGCTGAGTGAACAGCCTTGGCCTGTGCAGGCCACGAGGACAGAGCTAGGGCTGGTGGGGCTGAAGGTCATCAGAAGGACAGGGAATCGGGCCCAGTGTAAGGAAGAAGAGTAGTAAGCACCCACGGGTTCCATTTGCCCCACTTTTAAAAACAACATTCCTTCTTGGGGGAATCTAACCTCCCACATCCCACATGGTTCCAATATGGCTACCACTCAGAGTATACTATCTCCTACCCTCAGGTCATGTGACAAGACCTGGTCAATCGTAATTGCCCAAGGCCCAATTCACAGTGATTGACTCAGAAATGGGTATGTGGCCCAAGCCTGGCCGATCTCAATCCTTCCCTGGGAATTTATATGTGGCCACCGGAAGAAAGACATTCTCTCCTCCGGTCCACTAAGCTGTCATGACATGTTTTGGGAGTTGTTGGCTGCCCCAATCTCATAGAGAAATAGAGTCAAGACTTGTAGAGAGACAGAAGGAAAGTCCTAGCAATGGTGCTTGAGTCGCTAGAGTCCCTGAGGTCATCTCTACTTCTGCCCTCCCCAATTTCTTGGGCCAACAAATTCCCTTTTTTGGTGAGCCAGTGAGTTGACTTCCTGTGTGTTCAACTCCAAAAGTTCCTAACTGAAGTAAGAACTCTGTCACAGTCAGAGCTGTCCAAATGGAGGCTGGGCTGCTTTAGGAGGTGGCAGCTCCCCAGGAAGAGCTGGACAGCCTCCTGCCAGGGGCACGGTGGAGGACATTTCTGGATCCAATTGTGCCAGATACTAGCTAACATTTACCAAGTGCCTGGTGTTGTATAACCATTCCCTTAGTCCTCACGATGCCCCTGTAGGGAGACATGATTTCCCCCATTTTATAGATGAGGAAACAGTCTCAGGGAGGCCCATTACCTTGTCGAGGCGGCATGGATCCAGCGGGAGTGCAAGTCTTTTTTATTCCAGAACTCAAACTCCATAAGCCCAGAGATTCAGAGGTTCTTCGCCCACACCCTTCCTCAAAGCCCAGATACCTCTGGAAGGGGCAAATGCAGACCCGGTTTCTGCAGCCAGCTCAGCAGCTCCTAAATAGGGCAGTCGATGGAGGCACAGTGCTGTGTCCAGGAGAGCAGGGAGGCACATGGCCCCAGCTGGCTCTGGGGACAGGTTGTCTGCAGAAGCACAGGAGTGGAAGAAACTAGAAGAGGGGAGGGGAGCCTCCTGGGAGGAGGCAGGTGAGCAGCAGGCGCTACCTACTCCAAAGCCCTGGGTAAGGGGTTCTGTACCTTTTTGTGTGTCGCAGATGCCTTTGGGAAGCTGATGGAATCTGTGGTCTTCTAGAAACAAGGACACGTGCAAATACATGATGTTTTGCACACAATTTCAGAGGCATCAAAGATCACCTGGAACCATGCATGGAGCCCTAGTGGCCCAGTTAAGAACCCCCTGTCAAGAAGCATGAAAAGGGTCCAGGGCCTGTCCCAGGGCAATCAGCAGTAGCAATAAAATCATAGAAGCCAGACCTCCCTTAGCTAATTATTTAATCCAGCATGTCCAGCTGGGGAAGGTCCTGAAGTATCCTTTTGGACCCCACCCCCCAGCATCTTGCTGACCCATGACTCTCCATTTCCTGCAGGGGTCCTGGTTGGTACACAGCCCCTGTCTATGTTAGCCTGACTGCTAGTGCTAGGATAAGAAAGGGGAGAAGAGAGCAGGGCACCATGGCGCATGCCTGTAATCCCAGTACTTGGGAGACCAAGACAGGAGGATTGTGGGTTCGAGGTCAGCCTTAGCAACTTAGTGAGACCCTGTCTCAAAATAAAAAAATAAAAGGGGCTGGAGTATAGCTTGGAGGTAGGATGCCCCTGGTTTCAAACCCTAATACCAAAAAAAAGGGGGGGATCATTGCTCTCCCTCTCTCTCCATCTCTGTCTTTATCAAGTAAAGGATGGGAGAAATGACTCAGGGTGGGCTGATGAGGCAGGAGGGGGCGTAGTCAGTGAGGTGGAGAATCAGGATATAACTGAGGCTGAGAGAGGCTGGCTTCGCTAAAAAGCACTGACACTTCACTTGGACCTGCAAATGCACAATGGGTGACTAACAGCAGGACAAAACTTTGGCATCTCTGCCTTCATTTCATATCTGTCTCCTTTATTACTTTAAACTTTGGGTGATATAGACATGATACTCATTTAAGAATTGTTCATCTAAAGCTGGTAATTTGCTCCCTTCAAAGTTGAAGACACCAAGATAAGCATTAACTAGGGTATTTTCAAGATTTGCAGGGACATTCAACTGCCAGCTTTTACAATGTTCTGTTGCGAACCCCTGAGTCTCCAGTCACTGCCCCACACCTGCCCGCAGCGAGCCTCACAGGCAGATCGCCCCATGATGAGGCTGCCCACTAAGCAGGAATAATCCTCTCATGGGAACCCAACTGCCCCCGCCCCCCCCCCCCGTCCAGGATCACAGAGCTGATGAATATCCTGAGAAGTAAATGGAGACTGTCCCCTAAAGCAATAAGAACTTCAGAGCCACCTCCCAGAACCAGAACTGAGATAATGACCAACTCCATGCAATCTGAACCACACTGCTTAATTGTGCACACCTCTCACACTTTGCTCCAGTTCTTCTTCTATTTAAGCCTAAAGCTCGTGTCAGTCCCTGAAGACAGGGATGAGACACTTGATTTCACTCATCTTCATGATATGGTCATTTTGATTAAAGTTCCTTTCCTGCTTTTCATCATCCTTTTTTTCTGTTTGGTTTTTGGGATGAATGGCTGGACCTGATTTGTTAGGACCCCCAGAGTTGGGCCTCTTGCCTGGGACTCCAGTAACAAGCAGATGGGAGGAGGGAGGTAGAAAAGAAGAGCAGAAGCCGGGTGCAGTGGTGCATGCCAGTAATCATAGTACTTGGGAAACTGAAACAGGAGGATCACAGGTTCAAGGTCAGCCTCAGCAACTTAGTGAGACCCTGATTCAAAAATAAAAAATAAGCCGGGCGTGGTGGCACACACTTGTAATCCCAGTACTTGAGAGGCTGAGACTGGAGGATCTGGGTTTGAGGCTAGCCTCAGCTACTTAGTGAGGCCCTCTGCAACTTAGTAAGACCCTGTTTCAATATAAAGAATAAAATACAGGGCTGGGGTGTAGCTTGGAGGTAGAATGCCTCTGGGTTCAACACTCAGTATGGAAGGAAGGAAGGAAGGAAGGAAGGAAGGAAGGAAGGAAGGAAGGAAGGAAAGCTTTGACCTCAAAAAAAAAAAAAAGACAGAGGTTGCCAGGTGTGGTGGCACATGCCTGTAATCCCAATACTGAGACAGGAGGATTGCAGGTTCGAGGATAGCCTCAGCAACCTAGCAAGACTCTCAGCAACCTAGCAAGACCCTATTTCAAAACAAAAAGTAAAAGGGGCTGGTGGTGTAGCTTGGAGGTAGACTGCCCCTGAGTTCAATCCCCAGTACCCCCCCAAAAAAAAGATGGGGGTAATGATTGAAGAACAGGCCATATGGCTGCCTGAGGGTGGGAGGGCTTCCACCCCATTGCCCCCCACCCCCATCTCCTGAAACAGGCCCTTCCTTCCCAGGACCTCCCTCGGGAGCCTGAGTCCCCATCCATCCTGCATATCTGTCCCCTTGTCCTCCGAGGTGTGACTCTTATCTGGAGAGCCTGGGCCCCTGGAGCCAGGCAGTCACAAGCACCTAGGAGACAGATCAGCGGGAATGGCAGGGGAGGAGGGTGATGGCCCAGGAAGGAGTGTGTGAAAAGTCTGTTCCCCACCTCAAACTCCTCCACCTGACCCTTCACCCCAGCTGGGGGCTAGGCATTCCTCCTCCAGGCTTCCCAAGCTGGCGTACTGTCCTTATCAGGATTGCTTGATTAATTGCCTGTCTCCTTGCCTGTCAAGTCGATATCTAGTCCACCATCTGTCACCAGCACCTAGCAACTTGCTTGGCATGTAGGGTATGCCATATCTGGTAGATGCCAACCAATGTTCATTTATTAGGGGAACTGATCACATCCCCTCCTTCTGAGAAGAAGGTGCCCAGTAGCCCTGCAGACGAGCCATGAGGACAGACGAGCCCTGCAGGGCTGGAAGCAAGAGACTGAAGCTGGCTTTAACTTGGATACTCCCTTCCCTTTCTGGACCTCAGTTTTCTTATCTGACACTTGGACTTGATTGGACTAGGTAACCGATGGTTCTATTGCTAATGTGTGACTTTTAAAAGTGTCAGGAGTAATACTTAAATATTTTGATCCACAGTCACAAACTTTGGCAGCTTAGCCTTTCTTTTCTACGCATGGCCAGCCATCCTGGGTATTTTTATCTATATGCTCCTGGTCCAAAAAGAGCCTGTCTCTGCATCTAGCCATGTAGGGTCTCTGTGCTTACAAAGTTAATTAATTTGCTTACTCATTTGTTCATTCAACAAATATTTACAGAATGCCTATCATGAGTCAGAGATAAATCACATTTCCTTTGCTGTCTTTATGGGAAGCTCAGAGAGAGAGAGCCAGTAGGTACTGAGGATGGCATGGAATCGTTTTGTTGTTGTTCTTGTACTGGGAATTGAACCTAATGGGGTATTTTACCTCTGAGCTACACTCCCAGACTGATTTTTATTTTGAAACAGGGTCTCACTAAGTTGCTGAGGGTCTCACTAAGTTGCAGAGGCTGGCCTTGAACCTACGATTCTCCTGTCTCAATCCTCCCAAGTCCTGTGATTACAGGCGTGCACCACCACACCAGCTGGCATGGAATCTTTTACCTGGGCATGAGGTGTGTCAGAGGAGGTCACTCCTTCCTCGCCTGTCCACTTCACCCCTCCTACTGCTCCTGGGAGAGATACAGCCCAGCTGTGCTGAGCAGAGAGGCCTGGATGGCCTCCCATGGGACAGGTGGTGACATCCGATTCAAGGATCAAAAACTCAGGGATCTGGAAAGAGCAGAAGATGGGTGCCTCCCAGAACTCCAAATAACCAAATAGAGACCCATTCACATCTACCAACTAAGTCCTGACACATGCCAGCCAAATTTAGATGGGCGGCATCCTGCGGCTCCTCCCCGCGGCTGACATGGGGCAAAGCCTTTGCGCCCAGAGCTGCCCCCAGGGCTCTTCTGGAGTCAGATTTACTGATATGTGAAGAGTGGACTGCCAGCCCAGCCAGGTGTGTGCTCACCATCTGACCTGAGGTTGGAAGCTGTCCGGGCCTCCTCGGGGAGGGACTCCGGCCTCCCCTCCGAGTGCTGGGCTCTGGTCTGGCGACATGCCTTTGTCCCAGTGCCTGACTCCCTCAGTATTCTCACTCTTCTTCCCCCAGGCCTCTTGGTGCAACCACAGCTCTGGGCAGCATGGCAAATACAGCGTCCACATAATGAGAACCACAGCAACAGCCGTCCACTCCTCCTAAGAAGCCTCGGTTATTTCAGCCTTCCTAAACCCTCATCTCTCTTTTGGTCTTGGGCACAGCTCAGGATCGATGTGTGCAGGGTCTGGAGAAAGGGGAAAGTTTCACCGATGGCCTCTGGATCTAACATGCCAACCCAAGGGTGGTCTACAGAGCCTCAGGTGGGGAGTGTAGGGCAGCTCCCCCCTAGATGTGTCCCAGGGGCCACACCCAAGCAACACCGGGTTAGGCGCACAGCCAAATTTGGCCAGGTCGTTTACCCAGCCCTGACCTGTACCTGCCGAGTGCCGCTGGAGAGAGTACACCAACCTCCTGCACTGGCTTCTCTACAGATTCCTCCTCAGCCTCTGCTGGGGCCCCTTACTGCTTGGCAATCCTTTTTAAAAAATAACTTTGTTATTTAACCTCCTAAAAAAAACAAGCACCTTGTAGAAAATTTAGAAAATAAATGTAAGTCCAAAAAGAAATTACCCACAGTTCTACCACCCAGAAATAACCACTGCTAACTGGTATGTATTCTTACAGTCCTATACCTATCCACATATAGAGATATTAAACAATGCCGGATGCAGTGACAGATGCCTGGAATCCTAGTACTTGGGAGGCTGAGACAAGAGGGTTGCAAGTTCAAGGCCAGCCTCAGCAACTCATCAAAACCCTCAGCAACTTAGTGAGATCCTGTTCCAAAATAAAAAATAAAATAGGGCTGGTGGTGTAGCTCAGAGGTAGAAGGCCCCTGGGTTCAATCCCCAGTACCCACCGACACACACACACCAACAAAGAAAAATAAATTATATATCCTTTGCAAAAATCAAATTATTGTATTCACACTAGTTCTTTTTTATATGTATGGCACTGGGGATTGAACACAGGGTCATTCTACCTCCAAGCTACACCCTCAGCCCTATTTTATTTTTAATTTGAAACAGGGTCTCACTAGGTTGATAAGAGTCTCACTACTTGCTGAGGCTGTCCTCGAACCTGCAATCCTTCTGTCTAAGCCTCCCAAGTACTAGGATTACAGGCGTGTGCCACCATGCCCGGCTCATACTAGTTTTTAATTAATATACCCTGGAACTTTTTTCATGTCATCATACATTATTTTCCAACATCATTTTGAATGGTTTCATACCATTAAAATCCATTATATGAACTTTCCCTATCAAATTAGATTATAAATTAGATCAATATTTCATAAATATTTGTATTAACCTCTGGAACCCACCCAAAGTAACAAAAACTGCCTCTTCTCCTCCCCTTCCTCCTCCTCCTCCTTCTCCTTCTCTCTCTCTCTCTCTCTCTCTCTCTCTCTCTGTCTGACTTCCTTCCAGAATTTTCCAAGAACACCAAGGACTTCCTGGATCCAAAGGGCTGGTTTCTCCAAAGTCAGTGGTGAGAACATTGGAGCCTTTGATGAACTATGGCTTCCATTGCTGTACAACCTGGTCCTGCACAGTCCCAGCATCCTTGTTCACCAAGACACAGACGCTCTCATTGTTCCAGATTTCCATAGACAATGCGCTTGTTTTCCAATGGGTGGAAGACCCCAACAAGTCAAAGTGCCGAGATGGGAGAGGCTTCCAGCCTCAGACACACTAGCCGAACCCTGCCCGTGTAGAGCCTGGCACCGAGCTTAGACAAACCATCTAAGTTCCCACCAGCAAATGATATCCAGTCATCAGAGAGGGTCAAACCATATCAACCCCCAAGGGACAGGGGTCAAGGGTTTCCACCTCTTTTTATTTGGAGGCTCTTTGCCTCCTCAAGAGTGCCACCTCCTTCTCAAATCCCCTTCTCTGTACCTCAGCTTTCTGTTGGTTTGTCATGCATTTTTTTTTATTATTTTTGTGTGTGTGGTACTGGGGATTGAACCTAGGAGCTTTCTACCTCTGAGTTATGCCCCAGACCCTTTTATTTTTTATTTTGAAACAGGGTCTCCCTAAATTGTTGAAGCTGGCCTCAAACCTGCAATCCTCCTGTCTCAGCCTCCCTAGTACTGGGATTACAGGTGTGTACCACCACACTGAGCCACATGCTTTTGTTTGCCTCTCCTCTTAGGAACTGTCCTTCCTTCTCTTCCAGGACAACCAATGTATGTGTTCTACAGGCTGCTACTAGTGGTCCCTCCCCTCCTGTATCTCCTCTCTTCATTATCTATTAATTATCCCTTTTATATCTTACACCTTCCATCTCTCCCTCTAAGTCCTTTCCCTCCTCACAGAGACTAATCTCTTAAGCCTAGAAAACAGACAAGCAAATACGCTTTCCTTCAAGCAAATACGCCTCCCTTCCATCTATGACCCCAACTCTTTCCTTATCTTCCTGGGCAAGCTTCTAAAAAGAACAGTCTACTGTCACTGTCTCTCTCTCTCTCTCTCTCTCTCTCTCTATATATATATATATATATATATATATATATATATCAGAGATCACCATTAACAAGGAACACGTGTGTCCTGTTTGCCAAGCATAATCCTGGCTTACCTCTGTCCTCCCAGAGCCTTTCTCTGAGTGCCCACTGGGAACATTCTGGGATGCGGCCACCTCCCCACTAATCAGCCACAACCAACATGCCTAGGCACAGCTCCATCGCAGCCTCTCTGCAACACTGGCCTGTCTTGACTGCTGCTCCTGGACGCCTCCTCCCTGGCTTGTTCCACACCGCTCTGCTGGTTCCTGGCCTCTCCCTCCATGCACTTTCTCTCATCCTCATGCACCGCGTTCACCCTCTCCATAAATGCTGGCACTTTGCAATGCTCCGTTTCGCTCATTTAGCATTTAATCTCCTCTGAATTTCACCCACACCCACAGCTTCAGCTCATCATCCCCGCCTTCACCCTCGATTCAGGGCAAATCTAAAGACTTTTGGGAATCATGGTGGCTTAAATGCAGGTTTACAAAACTACCCTCCCCAAACTTGACAGAAATGAACAAAAAGAAACAAAAATGAGAGAAAAAGCTGCACCAGGGCTGAAATCATGGCACGATTCTCCCCAGACACAAAAGAAGACTTAAATAGAGGCAGTCCTTCCTCTTGGAAGGGAAGATGCAGGGATATAAAGATCATTTATTTCCTCTAAATTAATCGATAAATTTAATACAATCCAAATCAAAACACCAATGTGATTTTTTAACATGAGCAAATCATTTTAACCAGATAGTTAATCTGGTAAAAAAAATCTAGGAGATTTCTAAAAAAGATGAGTAGTACAAAAGAGAGACTCCTTTCATTTTTTTTAAGATAATAATAATAGCATGTCAGCTGTGTGTGGTGGTGCACCCCTATAATCCCAGTACTTGGGAGGCTGAGACAGGAGGATCTGGGTTCACGGCCAGCCTCAGCTACTTAGGGAGGCTCTCTGCAACTTAGTGAGACCCTGTTTCAAAATAAAAAATAAAATAGGTCTGAGGGTGTAGCTCAGAGGTGTAGAATGTCCCTGGATTCAATCCCCAGCACCACACACACACACAAAAATAATAGCATGTCATAGTAATTTAGGGAGGAGAGTGGTGTAGGACCAGGAATAGGGAAGCAAATCAATGGAACAAATACAGAATCCAGAAATATATATCCACACATATATAGAAATCTAGTATGTGAGAAAGGAGGCGTTGCTAATTAATGATGGAAAGATAGATTGTATGTATTTATGAAAATGTACTTATAGAACTAAAATTTAAAATCCACTCCTTTTGAGTTGCTAGGGGTCAAACCCAGGGCCTGCACATGCTAGGCAAGGGCTTTAGCACTGAGCCACATCCCAGGCCTGTGAATATTTCTTGAGGTGGGAGAGAGCACTTTCAGTGTGATATCTAAGTCAAAGATCATAAAAGGAAAGGTTGATATGCTTCATTACATAAAAATGAAAACTTCTGTATGGCAAACACTGCAAAAACAGAAGTTAAAAGAAATGAAAAGCCTGGCATAGAGGAGCATGCCATAGGGAGGCTGAGATAGGAGGATCACAGGTTTGAGGCTGGCCTCAGCAACTTAGCAAGACCCTGTTTCAAAAATAAAAAAGATAAGGCCGGGCGTGGTGGCGCACGCTTGTAATCCCAGTACTTTGGGAGGCAGAGACCGGAGGATCCGGGTTCGCGGCCAGCCTCAGCTCTTTCTCTCTCTCTGTCTCTGTCTATGTCTCTCTCTCTCTCTCCTTAGAGAGGCTCTCCGCAACTTCGTGAGACCCAGTTTCAAAATAAAGTATAAAAAATAGGGCCGGGGGCATAGCACGGAGGTAGAACGCCCCTGGGTTCAATCCCCGGTACCGCAAAAAAAAAAATAAATAAATAAAAATAAATAAAAAAATAATAAAAAGAGCAGGCATTGTAGCTCAGAGGTAGAATGCTCCTGGATTCAATACCCAGTTCCAAAAAAATATATATATATATATATATATATATATATATAACAAGCTAGGAGAAAATGGGTATTTGTAGCACTAAATGGTAGAGAAAAGACTACTCACCCCAATATAGGAAGTGCTCCCTCAACTCATCAAGAAAAAATGAAAACGGGAGGGGATGAATGAGCTTGGAAATCCTTATCTGCTCAATCAGCTTGTGTAAAAGCCGGGGAGAGCTGGTCAGCTAGAAAAGCAACAGGACACAGACATTATCAGACCCTCCCAGTCTGTGACTATAAATAAAGTTCCATTAACATCCTGAAACCGAAGTCCCTGCTGTTTCTCTTCTTGCACCTCCAGGACCTCTGGCCTTTTCCTCCTCTGCCACAAGTATTTCTGGGAGTTCCAAAAAGGGAGCACACATATGCAAAGCCTCGCCCTGTCAGCCACAATCCCCATATGGCTTCTCTGGAATTCTCCTTCTTCTGTCCTGGCTCAACGCCTACTGCCAGCAAGGCCATTAGAAGTAGCCTGAGCACGTCACCCGCACAGTGACCAGTGTGTCACTTCTGCTCCGAAGAGGTATCCCCTTCCCATGTCTCAAAGCCACCATCCCTGGGAACCAGAGGGCCCCGGGCCCCAAGTAGAGCTGAGAATGGCCTTCCCTACTGCCCCGTGTCCAGACTCCATGCTTAACCCAGGGCTCAGACTAACTAGGGAGGAAGCTGGGGATCCGTGAGGGCACAAAGAGGGAGGGTGGAAGGGGAACATTTCTTTCTTTTTTGGGGTGTACTCAGGATTGAACCCAGGAGCATTCCTCCTCTGAGCTACACCCTGGCCCTTTTAATTTTTTATTTTGAAACAGGTTCTTGCTAAGTTGCTGAGGTTGTGATCCTCCTGTCTCAGTCTCCCAGGTACTGGGATTATAGGCATGCGTCGTGCCACCCCACCCAGTTTGTATTCCTTTCTTATTGTTGATGTAACAAATTACCACATGCTTGGTAGCTTTAGAACACTCATAACCAGGTGTGGTGGCACATACCTATAGTCTCAGTTCTTGGGAGGCTGAGACAGGAGGATTGCAGGTTCAAGGACAGCCTCAGCAAGTAGCAACACTCTCAGTAATCTAGTGAGACCCTGCTTCAAACACAAAAAATAAATAAATAATTTTTTTTAAAAAATGGGGCTGGGGGTCTACTTCAGAAGTAGAATGCCCCTGGGTTCAATCTGCAGTACCACAAGTAGAAGAACACTAGTTTATTCTCTTATCATTCTGAAGGTCAGAAGTTCAAAATCAGTTTCACTAGGACGAAATGAAGGAGTTGGGAAGGCCTTGTTCTCTCTGGAGGCTCTGGGGAGAACCTGTTTCTTTGCCTTTTCTCGCTTCCAGCTGCATTTCTTGGCTCCTGGCCCCTTTTTCCATCTTTGAAGTCATCATGCTTTAGTGTCACATTGCCTTCTAGTTCCACGTCAAACCTCCCTTTGCCTTCCTCTTAAAAAGACACCAATGATTTCATTAGGGCCTACCCAGATAATCCAGTATAACCTCCTCATCTCAGGATTCTTAATTGTCATAGGAAGTAACACTCATAGGTTTAGGGACTAGCACTGAGGCATCGTTGGGCACCATCACTCAGCAGATGCCGTGTCAGCGTCCTCCAGCCTGTCACCTTCCTTCCCAGCCCCCAACTATTGTTCATAATGCAAATGAATGCCAGTATTGGGTAGGGCCGCTGTGAACATCAGGAGGGAGAGGGCCCCAGCCTGGCAGGCCAAATGCCCCGTGATGGGTGTCAAGCCACCAGTCCTGGGTGCACCTGGAGAGGGAATGCCAGGCCAGTGTTACAGAGCTAAGCCTCTGCGAAGGTCAATTGAGCCCTCTCAATTGATCATGGAGGAAGTCAGCAGCAAAGACAGGTCTTGGGGTTGACACCAGCTGGTTGGACCGCCCAGTGGCTTCTCTTTCCCGGTCCCCAGCAACTGTGTCTGTCTCTCCTCTGAGTGCTGATAGCAACACATCTTCATATCTATCACTATTATCCCGTGACCATCATCACCACCATTGCCCCATCACCAAGATGCTGGGCTCACTCAAGGCTGGAAAGAGATGAGCACTGGGCGCAGGTACAGGCTGCCATCCAAGGGTCAGTGTGAGCTCACCTGGACCCTGACCAGAAAAGGTCCAGAAACACCCCTGGGTGGAGATGGGCTCCAGATGGATTGGGAGCAAGGAACATCTGTGGGATGGAGTCTGCTTCCAAAGACTGCAGACCGTGGTGGGCAGTGTTTTATTTATTTTTATTTATTTATTTATTTATTTTTTGGCGGTACTGGGGATTGAACCCAGGGGCATTCTACCTCCGAGCTACACCCCCAGCCCTATTTTTTTTATTCTTTTTTTTGAAACTGGGTCTCACTAAGTTGCGGAGGGCCTCACTAAGTAGCTGAGGCTGGCCGTGAACCCGGATCCTCCGGTCTCAGCCTCCCAAGTACTGGGATTACAAGCATGCACCACCACACCCGGCTGGCAGTGTTTTAAAGTTACCACCATGATCCTTAACAATTAATATCTCTGTAGTCATCGCCATTGTCACCATCAGCCTAGCAGAAAGCCCAGGAAAGAGGAGGGAGGGCGCTGGCTGGAAGAACTGTGAGGTTTTTTCCTTATGTCCTATGGCTGAGGACATAACGGCAGCCAGCTCATAAGCAGCTTATTTGCAGAGGAGTTTGGGCTTTATCCTAAGGCCAGTGGAATTCATTGAAGAGTTTAAGCAGATATAGTCAGATTTACATTTTGAAAAACTACTTTGAGCCTGGTGTGGTGGCACATGCCTGTAATCCCAGTACTTGGGAGACCGAGACAGGAGGATCACAGGTTCAAGGCCAACCTCAGCAATTTAGTGAGGCTCTCAGCAACTTAGTGAGACCCTGATTCCAAACAAAAAATAAAAAAAGGACTGGGGGTGTAGCTTAGAGGTAGAAATCTCTGAGTTTAATCCCCAGTACCACAAAATGGAAGGAAGGAAGAAGGAAGGAAGGAAGGAAGGAAGGAAGGAAGGAAGGAAGGAAGGAAAAACCACTTTGGTAGCATCATGTGGATAGTGGATTCTAGGAAGGGCAAGGACGGAGGCAGGAAGGCCAGTTAGGAGGCTATTGCCATAGCCTAGGCAAGAAATCATCTACAGTTTTGTCAGTGGCATGGTAACAAGTGGACGTAGTTGAGAGAGACTTATGAAAGAGAAAGATCAGGACTTTTGAATCGATTGGATGCGAAGATAGAGGAAGGAATCAGGAATGATGCCCGGGTTTCTGCGTGCGGTCATTGGCTGGATGCTAGTCTCCCTCATTGAGCAGGAAGGGCAGGGGTCTTTGGAGAGGGTGGGTTTAGACATTTGGAGTGTGAGGTGCTTGAGAGACATCCAAGAGGCCATTGAATAAATAGGCCAGGAGCCCAGAGGGGAGGGCTGGGCTGAGAGCGTGGATGGTACCCGGGCCTGGATAAGAGTGCAGGGGTGGGGGCGTGCAGCAGAGTCAGGACGGCGCCCACATGTGAGGAGCCAGCACAGGACGAGGGCACATGCTGAGAACTAAGGACTGGCCAGAGAGGTGGAGAGGAAACCAGAGGAGCGTGGGTCCCTGAAAGCAAGGGAAGGGGCGCTTCAAGAAGGGGGAGAAGGCCTGCAACATTGTATGATGCTCCTAAGTTAACAAGGAAGAATGAAAGAATTTGCTACTCAGAAGGTCATTGGTGGGGTTGCTGCAGACCCCATAAGAGCGAAGCCCAATCGCTGAGGGCTGAAAGGGAGTTGAAAAAGGAAGACAAATGAAGCCCGCCCTCTAGAGAAGTTTCGATGTGATGGGAAGAAGAAGAGGGACGATGAGAAGGGGAGGACTTTTCTGAACACCAATTTGATTAGGTTTAACGGTTGATGGGGCTGAGCACGGTGGCATGCACCTGTGATCCAAGTATTTGGGAGGCTGAGACAGGAGAATCATAGGTTCAAGGTCAGCCTCAGCAACTTAGTGAGACCCTCAGCAGTTTAGCAAGACTGTTTAAAATAAATTTTAAAAAGAATTTAAAAGGGGGTGGGGGAGTAGCTTGGAGCTAGAATGCCCCTGGGTTCCATACCTAATACAGAGAGTGAGAGCGAGAGCGAGAAAGTTAGTTGATGGGAAGGATGCTGTAGAAAGAAGTTGAAATTGTGGCATAAGTGGTCACTGATGGAACTGGATTGAAGAACAGCAGATGAGGAAAATTCAGTCAGATTGCCCGGAAGCACTGGGGCACATTTGAGACCATGAATGTGAGGAAGCACAAGTCCGTGCAGCTGTGTGGCTGCCTCGTGGGGCTGCGGCAGCCTGTGCACCTGCAGAGAATGACCCAGGGCTGGAGTTTCCAGGTTGACAGAGAGAAGGACCACGAGGCAGGGGGGTTGAGGACATTGGCAAGATAAGGTTGAGGTGGTGGACCTCGGGGTCTAAGCTGGGAAGGGGAGATATCGAGGGCAGGAGGGGTGGGTGGACAGAACTCCCTATTGTCAAAGATAAACGAAGCTGGATCTAGTTGAAGCGGTGAAGACAATTCCAATAGGGAAGAGAGTCCAGTGTGAACTGAATGCGGCTCCTCTGAAACAAAAGGCAGGGACTATTTATTTATTTATTTATTGTGGTGCTGGGGATTGAACTCAGGGGCATTGTACCTCTGAGCTACACCCTAGCCCTATTTTATTCTTTATTTTGAATCAGGGTCTCACTAAGTTGTGGAGGGCCTCACAAGTTGCTGAGGCTGGCTGTGAACCTGCGATCCTCCTGTCTCAGCCTCCTAAGTCCTGGGATTACAAGCGTGCGCCACCACGCCTGGCTTGGCAGGGACCTTTTAAAAGGCGGTGTACAGGGGGAAACATGAGGGAGAAGAGGGGGGTTTGGCCCAAGCGGCCAGGCCATCTACTCGGGTTTGCTAATTGCTGGTGTTTATCAAACTTAGGCTCCTAGCATCCCACTGGATGACAGGGACTGGGGACAGGGACCCTATTTTCAAGTGTTGACTGGAACAAACAGTAAATACTTTCAGCAGCCCTGAGCTTTCCCAGGCAGGAAAAGGGGCTGGCGGCGGCATCCCAGGACGCAGCACTGCGCTATTAGAAACGATGAGGGGTGTGGTGTGGGGTTTGGGTGGATTCATCGTGTGTTGAGAGTTCTTTGGCAGTTCTCACTATGCCCCGAAGAGCAAGTGGAAAGTGCAGTGGCTGAGCTCAGGCCAGGGGACCTGGACTCCAGATATTAGAGGTAGAGACTTTCTAGGTCATTTTATTTTACTTATTATTATTGTTTTTTGCGGTACTGGGGATTAAACTCAGGGGCATTCTACCTCCGAGCTACACCCCCCAGCCCTATTTTATTTTTATTTTTTTTTTCGTGTGTGGTACCGGGGATTGAACCCAGGGGCGTTCTACCTCCGAGCTACGCCCCCGGCCCTATTTTTTATGCTTTATTTTGAAACCGGGTCTCACAAAGTTGCGGAGAGCCTCACTAAGTAGCTGAGGCTGGCCATGAACCCGGATCCTCCGGTCTCAGCCTCCCAAGTACTGGGATTGCAAGCATGCGCCACCATGCCCGGCTTATGTCACATATATTTTGAAATGTGAAGTCAGAAATGTTTTCAGCGAGAAAGGGGTCCTCATACTCCAACTGGCTGGGACCCAAGGGAAGCATTCCTTCAGCGCAGGGGGGTATGTGGAACTCCTCTCTGTCTCTGCCCCAGGCACTAGGCCGGCATGAGCAGGATGTGAATTTCTGTTCAGAGTGCACAGGATATCTATTAACAATTCCAAAGACTGTGGTTGTTTTTGTACTTTTCTGTCAGGAGCTCATTCCTGGCTCTTCGTGGAAGTCCACTCCTCTGTTGTCCTTGAGGAACGGACGGATCCTTGATCCTCGTTCTCCAGACCCCCATGGTCAGGAAGTGAGGTGGTGACTCCCTAGGGTGCCTCCCGGGCCATCACCCTACCTGTCTGTAAAGTTCTTCCGCCCACCTGCTCCTCTGAGGGTCCCACACAGACACCCATACATATATATATATATGTGTGTATATATATGTGTGTGACACACATATATGTGTGATATGTATATATATATATACACACACACACACACACATATGTATATATGTGTGTGTGACGCAAAGCAGGGTTTTTGTTTATTTGTTTTGGGTACTAGTGGTTGAACCCAAGGCATTCTACCCGAGCTATACCCCCAGCCCTATTTTTATTTTGAAACAGGGTCTTACTAAGTTGCCAAGGGTCTCGCTAAGTTACTGAAGCTGGCCTTGAACCTGTGATCCTCTCTCAGCCTCCCAAGTACTGGGATTACATACATGCACCACCACACCTGGCTACAATAGCAATTTTTATTGAAAAAGTTGCTCATGAAGGTGAGACTAAGAGCACTGACTAAGACAGGATTAAGTGCTCTCAAGCTCCAGCTCTTCCTCTAACCTTGGAGCCTGGACAAGTTAGTGAACCTCTTTGAGCCTCAATTTAATCATCTGTGAAATGGGGATAAGACACTTACCTGACAGGGCTCCAGGGAGGATTATAGGCACTAATTGGTGCTAAGCACTTGGCATGGTGCCCGGCACCAAGCAAGCCATCCAGAAATGTTAGGAATCCTGACTCTGAATTCACTCATCCTTCAGCACAAATTTGTGTTTAGTTCTTCACAGGCACACCTGCACACCAGGGAAATTGTTCCCTGGTGGAAGGTGCATTATTGACTCAATCAGCAGGCTGTCTTCAGGAGACTGGAGATTCAGAGTCCCCGTGCT
Source organism: Glis glis (assembly GCA_004027185.1). Lineage (NCBI taxonomy): Eukaryota > Metazoa > Chordata > Mammalia > Rodentia > Gliridae > Glis > Glis glis. The sequence goes on along the minus strand of PVJS01034077.1, from coordinate 4,719 downwards.
ACAACTTGGGGTCTCACAGGACCCCCATCAGTCCATGTTTGCACCCACCCTCACTCTGTAAACTGTTCTCCCCAGGTAGGCATTATGAAGGAAATAGGCCCAGAGAAGCCCACGGGGTGGACAGCTTTCTGTTGCTGTAACAAACACCTGAGATAGTCGTCCTATGAGCAGGAAACAGGCTGGGCGCAGAGGTGCACACCTGCGGTCCCAGCTACTCAGGAGGCACAGGGGTCACTGGAGCCCCAGGAGATTGCGACCACCTGGGCAACACAGCGAGCCCCCATCTGAAAAAAAAATAAAAGGAGCAAAGGTTCATTTTGGCTCATGGTTCTATTCAAGATCACTTGGGTCTGTGGTGGCACAGGACATCATGGTGGGGTGCAAAACTGGCCTTGCTCCATCCCCTTCAAGGGTACGCCCCTAGTGACCCGACTTCCTTCCCCTAGGCCCCACCTTTTACAGGTCCCACCTCCCAATAGACCAAGCCTTGGATACATGGCCTTTGGGGGGACATTTAAGATCCAAACTATGGCAGCCAGGAACCCCCCATGGACATGCAGGAATCCGCGCAGAGCCCAGTGGGAGCCGGCCCGCTCACCCCTCCGCGCAGCTTCAGCCTGCGTCTCCACAGCCGGGCCTGGCGGGCCTGTGTTTGCTGTGTTGCTGCTGTCACCGCCAACTGCTCTGTCGGCCGTGGGAGTGTGCGCCTGGGCTCCAGCAACTGTTGTCCCAACTCTGACTGTGGTTCCAGATTTAGTCACATTTCCCTACCAAAGCCTCTGTCACAACCTCCGGAGCAGTACCATCACAGCCCCTGTCAGAACCCTTATCACAGCCCCTGTCAAGGTGCCTGTCACATCCTCTCACAGCCCTTGTCACAGTGCCTGTCATAGTCCCTATCACAGCCCCTGTCATGGTCCCTGTCAAGGTGCCTGTCACAGCCTCTATCACAGCCCCTGTCACAGCCCCTGTCATGGCCCTTGTCACAGTGCCTGTCACATCCTCTCTCACAGCCCCTGTCAAGGTGCCTGTCATGGTCCCTGTCACAGCCTCTCTCACAGTCTCTATCACAGCCCCTGCCACAGTGCCTGTCACAGTCTCTATCACAGCCCCTGTCATGGTCCCTGTCACAGCCTCTATCACAGTCTCTATCACAGCCTCTGTCACAGTGCCTGTCATAGTCTCTCTCACAACCCCTGTCATGGTCCCTGTCACAGTTCCTGTCACAACCTGTATCATGGCCCCTGTCACAGCTTCCATCACAACCCCGGTCACAGCCTCTATCACAGCCCCTGTCATGGTGCCTATTACAGTTCGTGTCATAGTCTCTATCATGGCCCCTGTCTCAGTGCCTGTCACAGCTGCTGTCACAGTCTTTGTCACAGCCCCCATAGCACTGTCCATCACAACCCTATCACACGCTCTGTCACAGCCCATCACAGTCTTTGCCACAGGACATGTCATAGTCTCCATCACAACCCTGACAGAGCTCTTGTCACTGTCACACACAGCCCATGTTAGTGTCTGTCACAACCCCTGTCATAGCATCTATCACAACCCCTGTCACTATCTCTACCACAGCCTCTGTCACAGCCTGCCACGGCCCCCATCACAGCCATATTGCAGTCTCTATTGCCCTGGCCCTGGCTCTGCCTCTCTGGGCCCTGCAGGGTGGCCCGTGGGGCACAGCTCTCATTACACAGCGGAACTGTCTCTCTCTGGAAGGCGTCCAGCGGAAGGCTGGTGTAATAGCAGGTTATCCTGATGTGCAGGGCTGGTGGGAGGGAGGCTGGGCCCTGGGGCCTGTGCAAAAGACAGCTTCGCAGGGAGCCGGAGCAGAGCTCCCGAACCAGGCGCCCGAGCCCGGCTGTGGCTCACTCCATGTGCCCGCAGGGCTCAGGGTCCAGGCCCTGACTCCTGAAGATGTCAGAATGGCTTCACAGCATGACTGTCACCTCCTTGACCCCACCGTGAGCCTCCAGGGGCAGGGGCTGTGGCTTATTCTTTTCTGGCTCACTTGCTGCAGAGCCGAGCACAGGTCTGGGCTCCCAGGGCACAGTCCGATGGTTCTCCCCAAAGTCCTAACCGGTCTTACGTCGCTTCCAGTGGCCCCCATGGCTGCGGGCTCCCAGCCTGCTCACCCCTCCCTATGGCGTCTCTCTGCTCGCACTGTGCCTGCCCCCTGCATGCCCCACCTCTCTGCCTCTACTTCTCCACATCACAGCTGCCTTCTTCAAAGACCAACTCAAACCTGTCTCTCTTGCCCCTCCTCCCTGCTCTTCCTCCTAGCTCTGCTCTCCAGACACGTGACCTTGTCACACGCTCCCTGGCCCTGCCGGCCTTTTCTAAGTTCTGGAGTCTCATTCTTGTGCAGCCTGGAGCCCAGGGCCTGGATCTTAGAGCATTATACAGTACCCACTGTACTATATGCACAGTACTCAGTAGTACTGTGATGTAGGTACTGTGTATAGTACCTACATGGACTATATCCATGTTTGCTAGATAAATGGGTGAGTGATGGACCAAATAAAAGCAATTATGTGGAAATGGGGTGGGGGACATAGGGAAGTAGGGGAGAGGGCAGAGGACAGCGTGAGCTGTCCTCCCTGGGTGGAAGAAGAGTCCAGGGCTCGCAAGCACTGTGAGGCAGGTCTACTTCCAGGGCCACCTCGGGGTCCCTGGAGAAGCCCCACCTCCCAGCCACCTTCACTCCCCTTCCACCCCCACCTGCCCTGTTTGCCAACCCTCTTCCCTCTCCCCCGGCCTACTCTGTCTCTTCCCTCCTTCCCTCCCAGATGCCTCCAGCCCAGGCTGTTGACACCCCACCCAGGACCTGTCTGAACCCACTTCAGCCTTGATATATGGCGAATTCCAGTCTTGGGACAGCGGAGTCTCTGGTACTTACTTCTTGGCAGCTCGGCTCAGTCAGCACCTCGGGAGCCTCCTCTCCCAGTGCCTCCCTCTCCAGCCTGGCTCCAAGTCCAGGTGGCCCAGACGTCCTGGAGCCCTGGCAGGACACAGAGACACAGTCCAGGCCTGGCTGAGCTGTCAGCACATCTTTCCCCAGCCTTCCCGGGGGGGGGGGGGGTGGCATGAGATCCCACCCGGTGTTTGGCAGAGTCCCCAGGGAGCAGCCAGTGCACAGGACGGGGGAGAGCTGGGAGATCAAGAGCAGTCGAGCCAGGCCTGGACTGGAGATGAAAGGGCTGTGGGCTCTGCTGGGCTCCGGGGCTCACAGGTGGGGTCCTGCACAGGGACAGGGATGGAGCACAGGACAGTTCAAAGCTCTCGCTCCTACAGAAACCAGGCAGAACTGAAAAGAAAGCAGATGGCAAGCCCGACAGGAAGTTGAGCCTGTCACTCTTTCTTGTTCATTCTTGCCTTAATGTGTTTAGGGGGAGGGCGGGATGTGAGCTTGGGGTATTTTTTTTTTTTATAGCTAGAGTCCAGGGTGAGGGTGCTGGGAGGAAAGGGACCAGAAGGACCCCAAACTGTCCTATGGAGACAGCAGACTTTCTCCTAGAGCCAGCTTAGGGCAATAGCTTAGAGGCCTCCCCAAGTTGGATACTTGGCCCTAATCCTATCCTTGTTAACCCCACCGAGAGAATGTTGCAAGCCTCATCCCTGCTGAGCTACTCCATTCATTGCTTCCTGCGTAATACACACACACACACACACACACACACACACACACACAACTAGCCACCACCTAGAAAACCCAGCTCACTTTTTACCTCCTCCAGGAAGCCCACCCTGACCACACTCGGGGAGTCACTGCTTTGAGTTTCTGAACTACTTGCTCTGTCCCTTGATTATAACCCTTTGGGATGGTCTTTTGCTGTGTCAACCAGACCAGGCACTGCCTAAGCTAGGGCATCCCTCTGCCTTCCCAGCTGCCAGCCATGTGTGTCTGTGCTCAGGGTTGGGCACCCAAGGCTTGGTCAGGATGGGCTGGTTGATTTATTTTCCCTGTACCCCAGCTCATCCCCTGTGAGTACCTTTCCCCTTCCAGTTTATTCATCCGGAAGACTTGGAGCAGGAAACCTGTGGGAATGTTGCTGGTGTCAGGTTTTTTTTTCCAGAGGCCTCCTCTCCAGGTCAGGACTCCCAGCAGGAAGTCTGTATGTCCCTGACCCCTTTCCAGCCCTGCAGAGAAGACCTGCCTTAGAACACAGAGAAGATGCCCCGGGCAGGGTCACACCTACCCTAAATAAGAAGATGAAGTGGCACCTGTGTATGGGTACCCACTCCTGCAGCCTTCCCAGGGGTGTGGCCTCTGGGTCAATCACCTTTAGACACACTTTAGCTCCCTTTAGGGAGCTGCCTAGAGGGATTGGGGTCAGGGTAAGCCTCTGTCCCCAAGAGAAGAAGGTCTGTCTTTCTGGAGACCCAACTAGGGTTACTAGGGATGGAGAATTCAAAGGAATCAGTGCTGTGTGGTAGGACATCCCTTCCCTTCCATTCCATCAGCTTTTTTTTTTTTTTTTTGGCAGTAATGGTGATTGAACCCAAGGACACTCTACCACTGAGCTACATCCCCAGCCCTTTTTCTTTTTTTTTTTTTTTGTTTTTTTTGAGGTACGGGGATTGAACCCAGGGGTGTTCTACCTCCACGCTACACCCCCGGCCCTATTTTTTATACTTTATTTTGAAACCGGGTCTCAGGAAGTTGCGGAGGGCCTCACTAAGTAAAGAGAGAGAGAGAAAGAGAGAGAGAGA
>PVJS01034076.1:0-21785 GCA_004027185.1 Glis glis | reverse complement strand
CCTCCCCCTCCTCCTCCTCCCTTTCCTTCTACTTCTCACACTGTCCTGAAAACAGATTCACCTGAGTAGAGGGTTTGCAAGCATTTGCTATGGTAACTTTTATGCATTTCACCACAGATAGTTAAACTCATTTTTCTTCCAGTTATCCACAATAAATTTCAATAAAATTCAATCCACTGCTAAAGTAGTTGTGTTTAGAAGTATAATTATTTGCTGAACCACACTATCCAACATGTCTGGTCCTCATTCTCACACTTAAGACACACTTTGGGATTAGCATTATTCAGACTACTGAAAGCCATGGGTTCTTTTTGCAAGAAGACAGCCTTTTCATTTAGAAAGGATTTACTCCAATTGACCGATGTGTGCATGTATACTTCTACCACCCCAAAACCCATCAAGATGTATGATTACAATGCACCAATAAAAGAAAAATAAAAAAGAATGCCTACCTCTGTAGCAATATATCCTATTTTGCTTTCTCTTGAACTCTGAATATAGTCATGAACTCATCCTAGACTTCTTTCCAATTTCATTTTCATTTCTTTTCCTAAAGTTTAGTTTGACTATTTTTTTCCTTTTATATGGCTTAAAGGTGGCCTTTTAGCTGAAATGTCAGCTTGAATTTTATTTCTTTCTCTACTGTGAACTTTATCAGTAACTTCTATTTTCTTATTTTTTTTTTCAGGTATACACTAGAAGCACAGCAGGAATCAGATAAATGCCCCACAACCTTGTGTTTTTTGTTCTCTTTTTACCATTTATAATCACACTATCCTAAGCTGTCTTGAAGCCTGTAGTATGAAACAATTTCACTTTTTATATGGGTCAACAGAGGGTCAAATGTAATCAGAGCAGTGTAAAAATGGGATATATTCAACACAGATGCACTTTTAAATGATGTCTATAAAATCAAGTTATTTAATTTACACTTCAGAATGTACATTTCTGTCAGCAAAATATGACTATTCTCAGCAAGCTGCCATCACCAAGGCTAAATCAAGAGATTGCTGTGTTAATTTCAGCACTTCAAAGGTAACAAAAAGACCATCCACAATGAACGCTTAATTACATTTTCTCTCTTTTCAGTATTCACATCACAGGGCTTTCCTTTGAGACAATAACAAAGGGAGAAACACTGGAGGGGAAAAATGATGTTTAACTGGTTAAATCTTCCCACGATCCTTATCCCCAAAGCACTGGCAAAACTGGGGGAAAAAAGATGAATTCAACAAACACAGAGCAAACCACAATCACTCAGGACAGAAATACAGAATACATACCTGATACAAGAGAGAGATTCAAAAGGGACAATAGATAATGATTATGAATATGCATTTGCTATACACTTAAGTTTGATTTTCATTTTGAGCTGACAAATTGGTGCCCCCAGGAGCAACAGAATAGCCTGCTGGTTTTCATTTTATTTTATTTTTTTCTGCCTGGCACACATCTGCCCCTGAGACGACTACATCAGGAGCTCACCAGGTTGTGTGCGCTGCTGGTCAGCATGGATAAAAGACAAATTAGATCTCGTATATTTATGTAGACTTTCTTCCCACCTGCACTAAGATGTTTTGTGATCTTTTATAAAAAGAAACATACATTTTTATAAAAAATGCTCATTTTAAGGTAAGTTCAAGCCTACAGATAGGCTTATAGAATAGACATTTTAACTTGTAACATTTTTCAGTTTTAAAGGGCATGCGATGCATATATAATCCAGGCCTATCACCTGCCTGCATGTATTTATATGGTGGTTTACAAATAATTTCCAGCTTTTTTATTTTTATTTTTTATTTTTTAATTTAATTTATTTATTTTTTGTGGAACTGGGGATTAAACTCAGAGGCATTCTACCTCTGAGCTACACCCCCAGCCCTATTTTTTATTCTTTATTTTGAAACAGGGTCTCACTAAGTTGCAGAAGGCCTCAGGAAGTAGCTGAAACTGGCCGTGAACCTTCGATCCTCCTGTCTCTGTCTCCCAAGTACTGGGATTACAAGCTTGCGCCACCATGCCCGGCCTTTCCAGCTTTTTTAATGCCCACATTTTAAATATTTCACATCAAGTTGGTCTGGAGCAACTGGGAAGCAGATGTTTATTATCTGGGCATTGATCACATAGCAAATGACCTCCTATCATGCCTCTCTTGACTGGTATCTCTAGACCTAGAATAATAGGTTTTATTTGTTGCTTGGTTGCTGTACACTAGTACTCATTCCTGACTATTTGTAGGCTCTCAGGGGCTATGGATTAAACTCTTTCCCACTTTGGTCAGGATGTAGATTAGCCCTTACCCACAGTCGTAGAGAGTCAGTAAATTTGTACTAGATCAACTCAAGCTAACCTGATAGGATCCATTATAGTCATAGCCAGTCTAAGCGCATACAGAGAAAGAAAAACAATTGCTGATTGATCATGTGTTCAGCAATATCTCAGGGAAGTGGGGAGGTGATTTTGATTACCTAGACTTTTAGGATAGTAATGAAGGGGTTTTTAATTTAGTGACAGTCGTGTTTTATTTCATTACTTTAATGATCTCTCATTAAAAACATTCATCAACTTAAAAAGGAACTGATGAACGAAACAGTTCAAATTATGCTGTGCCCATGTATGAAGGTATCACTACCAACTTCACTATTATGTACGGGGTCAGGGGGCAGGGTGGGGCGTGAAGAGGGACACACCAAGACCTGTGTGCATGTTTGTTTGTATGACTATGAACCTCACTGTGATGGCCAATTACAATGCACCGATGCACCAATAAAAGCATAAAAAGTATATAGAGTTGATCTTTTGTAAAATTTAGGCTTCATAATTAGAGAAACCAAATAAATGTCCTAAAATATTAAAATTCTCACATAAATCTGGTTGAGAAAAACTGATGAGTTTTATTCAGCAGTAGATTCCATCTAACTTACACCATAAATAAATAGTAAGTTGAGATGAGTTAAAGGCCTAAAAATTTTTTAAAAATTATAAACAACAAGGAGAACACACAGAATATTTTATTACCTCAAGGTGGGGAAGAATTTCTTAAGCATGAGTTCAAAATACATAGAGACCATAAGTAAAAAACTGATAGTTTTGACCACATCAAAATCTGTCAAGATATCATAAATCAGAATAAAAAATACTGCCTATGAAGGGATATTTATAATATATGCAGTAGTCATGGGATTAATATCCAAAATATGTATGTATGTATGTATGTATATGTATAATTGGAGTGATATGTATATATGTGTGTGTGTGTGTATAGATATAGCTATGAATTAAAAAAAGACAAATTAGCCTTTGAAATATTATATAATGCCAATGATTGGGTGAGTCACAAAGAAAGGGGCCAATAAGCATGTGAAAAAGGTCTCCTTAATGAACAATTACGGAAATGTAAAAAAATGCAAATTAAGGCAAAATGATACACCACACACTCATAATATGAGTGTCAAAATCTTAAACTTCAAACCATATCAAGTGTAATCAAGAATGTAAAAACACAGGAGTTCTCGATCACTACCTTTGGGAGGATAAATTTAGTGCCATTTTCTTATAAAGCAGGGGTCGGCAAACTTGCCCTTAGTGGTCCACATGGTAAATATTTTAGGCTTTGATGGCCACAAGCAATATCAAGGATATTATGTGAGTACTTAGTTAAATAACCATTTTTAAAATGTAGAAACCATTGTAGCTCACAGGCTGTATAAATAGAGCTGTTGGGCTAGATTTGGTATCTGAACTTGCAGATCCCTGGTCTAGAACAATCTGGGCAGAATCCAGGATCCAAACATTCTCCCTTCTGGCACAGATCCTAGAGAAACTCATATGAGTAGACACAGTACACAAATGCACTGCAGCCTTGGAGTGAGACTTTTCAAAGCAGCTTAAATATCCAACAGGAAAGGAAGTGATAAACAAATACAGCATAATTTAATCAGTGGACTAGTATATGACTATGTATACTAATGACTGGATTAGCATTAAGATAAAAAGATCTCAGTGGCAATATTTAGTACAAAACTCAACTGAAGAATATATGTAGAGTTTGATATTTAAGCTGTTCTGGAAAGCAATTGCTACTAATGATTTGTAAAGAGGGAAACACATGACCCAATATAGCGTGGTCTCAGTATAGAGTATGACACCCCAGGACGGCCACCAGTGCACTGGAGCAGTGCTTCTCATTGTATAACAAAATAGGTTGATATTAATATTCAAAATTTATGATATGAAATTTATTACCTAATAAATTTATTACCTAATAACCTCAAACTTAAATACTCCATATTTTAATAGATGCATATGTTCGTGGGAAACTTCTGCATTTCATTGATTTGAAGATATACTTATTTTTCTGTTTTAATGACTCTGAAATAGGGAGGTACCTATATGTATAGTTTAATTGCTGTTTTTCCTTAGTGTTACACAAAATGAGTTTTCCTGAAAGTGATAGTATGTGCGATTCAGTGAAGTATGATTTAAAAACTGGAAGATAGACTCATATTAATTTGTGCTAGTTGTTGCCGGAGGAAAGTGTAGGGAAGGAAAGAAGGGGAAAAAGGGACAGAGGGAATCATCCCAGAATGGTCAAAAATGATAGTTTAAACTGATCAACAATATTACTATAAATTAAAAACATTGGAACTAAGATAATACAATTGCAATATTTATTAAGCTATAGCTTTAAATGCACACACCATCCATTTTATTCAAACTTAAGGGAACTTAATTTTGGTGGAGACTACGATTATCCTCTTGTACCTTGGCTATCGCATCCTTAAAAATGTAGGATTAACTCACATATACATGACAACCTCAGAAACAGGTTGTGTTGGGCATTGTTATCTTACTTTCAGAGATAACACAACATAGAGGTCGGGGATTCTGAGTCTGAGTATCTGATTCTTCCAAAGTCACATTTCCAGTGTTAGTAGAGCTAAAACCCCAATCTAGATTTTGGACTCCAATTCTGTACTCTTCTGCTAACCATAATTGCCAAACTGTTCTCACTGACATGTTGACTGTTCAATTCTCAATTGCTTCATAGTTTTTTTTTAAATTGTGAATAAGCCGGGCGTGGTGGCACATGCTTGTAATCACAGTACTTGGGAGGCCGAGACAGGAGGTTCTCAGGTTCAAGGACAGCCTCAGCAACTTAGTAAGGCCCTCATCAACTTAGTGAGAACTTGTTTCCAAATAAAATATAAAATTGGGCTGGAGGTGTAGCTCATAGGTAGAATGCCCCTGGGTTCAAGCCCCAGTGCCACACACACAATAAATAAATAAAAATATAAATAAAAAATAAATTGTGAATAAATAAAAAATAACAACCCATTTCAATTTTTAGTTTTAGTTTCAAAATATGTTTTTGAAAGTCACAATAACAATTATTGTCAGTGTTTTAGGCAGATACTTAAACGGGTAGAAGAGAGGATGGAATTAGATATGGATTTGAAGGTTGTGGGCTGTGGATTCCTAAAGTCTCCGGTGAACTCAGGTGTCCCCGGATATGGCACAACTGATGCCATATTTTGGCCCCATAAAGGAGATTTAGATTTCCTGAGAAGGTCATGCACCCATTTTAATACTTTATTCCATTATGTGAGTGATCCCTGTAGAATTTCACTTGAAGAAAATATCGTTTAACAAAGTAATTTACTAGGCTAGTTTTTTTCCCAGCTCTTTTTGCATTTTGTGATTCTGACTTAAAAAATCGAATCTATATCTGAGTGTTATTAATCTGCAATGGGGAGAGAAAAGTTATTTTAATAGGAAAACAATTAGATTGGTTACTAGAAAACAACTAATTATTCAGATGCACAGATAGATGATTTCAATACAACCTACCCTGAATCTAACTCACGGTCAATAGTCTCCAAGAAATTCCAGTTTTAGAGTGGCTTAAACACACAGTGGGTGCTTACTAGACATTAGTTGGATAAATGAATGAATGAGTGAGTGAATGATGGATGGATGAATAAATGACACAGACTTAAAGGTCCTAGGAGGGAGGATGCACAGGCTCCTGGGCTAAGGTATTGTACAAATAGCGGCAGAGTCAGATCCAGGCCTTCATGCCTGCTGCTCAGTGTTCTTTGTTTTTGTGAATATTTTTAAAGTCAGTTCCATGTCAAAAATGCCCACATTATTTCTATGTGATTGTGCTACTTGAATCCACAACTTTACACCATATAAGGAAGCATTCAGATAAACTTTTTGATGGACATGTTAATGTTGCAAACCTTTGTCTAAAATGTTTAACTTATCACAGCTAGTTTCTCAAGCACTTACTTAATTTGTAGATAATTAGAATTTGAAGGGACTTTAGAAGTGATAGGTAGTTTGCCTTGTTTTAGTGAGTCTTTGGCAGGGGTTGGACTAATGCAGACATTTTCAGTGGCAACGTTAAAATTCATTCTTTAGGGAAGTAGGAAGGAGGTGAAAGACTATAGTCTTTGTGACCAAATACTCTGGCTCCGCCATTTACCCTCTGTGTGACATCAGGCAAATGACTCAACTTCTCTAAGCCTCAAGCCATGTGCTAGTTGAGAATATTACCTACCTTGATTGTCTCAAAAAACAGGAATATTATTATAAAATACTCTGCTGTTCAATAAATAGTAGCAGTTGTTTCTGTTCCACTTGTTCCTGGTAAAGGATAATATTCACGACCCTGACTTGAAACGTTTAATGTACTATTACAGCACAGGTTTGCTTTCTTAAATATGAGCAAATTTATTATATGAGGATGTACATCTGGTATTAGGAAGACCTGCGAATTGCATTCCTTAGTATGTCATAAGCAGCATTCGAATTTTTTCTTTGTTTTTAATAGAAATACACTGAAGAGAAAAATCTGCTTGTGAGACAGAAGTCAGTTTTTCCTGGACTTTGGTATTTGGTTTTCTTGTGCTTCTCTAATAGTTGCAATGATGTGTTTTATTTTCTCCCATGTGTTTCTTTCAGTTGCACACAGCACAAAAACCCTGTGCTGATTTCTAATTAGCTGACTATACCCTAGGGGGGCTCTGGCTTCTGTATTCAGTTTAATTACAGCTGTGAAGAAGACACAGTAGAATTGAAAAAGTTGTCTCTACATGATAAAAAATAATCATGTAGCTCTACTTCCATCCTTAGATTACCTAGGTGTGAATGTTTCAGGGTAGGTAAATTGGGGTGTGAATGAGATTTCCATTCTGTTTTGTCTCTCATTCCCTCATGCAAACCTTTGTACCCAACAGAGATAACTTCTAACTTAACAGACCCAAAATCTAGTTCCCCAAGTAGCTGTATGATTTGTAGAAATTTACAGTGGAAGGAATTTCATCCAACTGGACCATCCTGCACTTTTCCCGTAGCTCTCATTTGATGTTGACAATAGGCCAAATAACGGTTGATGCTCATCCCATTATGAATTTCAAGATATCATTGAAAAGAAATGCTAAACTCACCAGAGTGGCAAAGAGATGATAGAGAATGAAATAGATGGCCACCACAGGTGCCCACATATGTCCCACAGCGTTTAGAGTTTGGTCCATTACGTCTACCCATCCTTCTTGGGTGAGGATCTGGAACATGGACATAAACGCCTACAGAGGAAAAGAATGGAGGAATTACATACCAGCTTGCAGCCTGAGCACAGATTAAATTTAGTCTCTGGTGCTCGATCTAGGACTTTGATCTCAATATTATTGATCCTTATTTGATCAGGGGAAGAACTATTTTGATGCAACCAACAGGGAGAGAGCTGGGAACAGCGATCTCAGAAGCATTGCCTGTAACTATTCCAGGTGGAAAACTAAGATAATTAACCCAAATTAACATTATTCTTGTTGGTGGCAAAGACTGTTGAACAAATTAGAAAAATATTCAGGATCTTTGCTTATTTGCCTTTCATATTTTCCCCGTTCAGCAAACTAACGGTTTAACATTTCCAACAGATTATTTACTTTAGCTGCTGCTAAGAGAAACTTAGTTTTGTAGCAAATTGCATTTGATTGTCTAAAGCATATAAGAGCATAAGATAGTACCCACCTATCAAATTATTTCAGCTATCATATTTTAGACATGTGACTCTTTAAAAAAGAAATAAAATATTTCCAAACGATTTTGCCATGCTGAGCAACTTAGCAGAGACACATTTTTCATGATTTATTTTATTTTTTCAAGGCACAGAATCAAGACCACAGAAGAAGCCAAAACCAGAAATACCAGGGCATTCCAACGAAAACCAGCCAAGTGAAAAGGCTCATACTCTTTCTGCAGAGATCTTTGACTAGCTCCATCCTGACATGTTTTTCTATTTCAATATATGATCGTATATGCATCTTTCACTCATGTACCCTGTACACATTAGTGGTCAATAAATGCTTCTTAAGGAGACTTTATGTTGTTGTCTGGAAAAAGTAAAAGAACTGTAGTCTAGTGAATCTTTTAAAAATGTTGTTATAGGCTTCACTATAATGAACACATAAATTGAATGACCAGGTATTAGGATTCCAAGAAATAAAGTCCAGGTTAATACAAAGATGGAAAGAGGCCAAGAGAAAAGCCCTGTTATGCTGAGGATCTTAGAGACAAAGGTGACCCTAGAGATACTCTAATCTGATGCTTTCTTTTTGAAGATAAAGAAAGTGGGGCTCAAAGATAAGTGATTAGCCTAAAATCACTCTATTAATTTGGGACATGGATAGAAGTAGCATCCAGGTGTTATGACTCCAAAGTAAATGCTTTTCCAAATATTGCATCTTAGCTTACTCACGTAGGAGTCTCTCTCAGCATAGTTTCCTTTCCTAGGACTAATAAACTCTTGCAGAAGTGGAACTTTCAATGCCCAGAACATAGTGGACCCATTTGGATAAAAGAGCAATTAATTGTTAAATGACTCTTGACCTGGGAGATACATTTTCCTACTTACCCTTGGTCCCTGGAAGAAGCACTTAATTTCTCTTGATTTTTCCATAATCTCATTACCCTTCAAAGTGTTTTTGTGCATGCAAGTGTGAAGTACCTTTTTACTGATACTTGATCTCAGCACTAGTGAGAACAATGTAATACTCTCCTTGCTAGGATGCAGAAGAGAAGACCGCTCTCCCCCAAATTAGCTTTAACTCATTCTAAAAACGCTCCAGAGAAATTTTCAACACATCATTTAACCTCATAAGTATGCCAGAACTTATCATTGAGGACATTTTTTTCTCTGTATTTTTTTTCTGCTGAGTATTTATTTTATCTAAAGGCAAGGAACACAAATTCTGAAGACGATTCACATCAACATATCAGACTGCTCTATTTTCCTCAACAAAGATGTCACCAGTGTGAAAGTGCGTGTACCCTCTAGACTCAGTAGCAATTGATGAACCATCAAAATTCACATGAATATAAAAAGAATTTCATCGGACATGGCTTTCTTTCTTTCCCCCCAAAATGACAGAAAAGCTTGTTGTGACTAAGCCCAACAAATTTATTCCTAGTACTTAAGAGACCAAAAATTCAGGTCTACCTTTCAGCTGTCTTGGGCACAAACCAACTTAATTTGTTTTCACCTACTGCATTACCTTTCATGAATACTCAGCTATTATGTGTTCAGTAAATGCCCAGGAAAGTGGAGCTGTGGGATCTAATCTGCTGCCATGAGATAGCAATGAAGGCAGAACGCTGGAGTTATCTTCTACTCTTTTCAGAATTTCAGAAAGAAAAGAAAACAATCTATTTTCCACACAGCTCAACCACCTGAAAGTTCATATTGCGAGGAGCTATGAATTACATTTGAGAGCAATGCTTACTGTCACAATGGGATTTGTGAGCTTCTAGCCGCTTACATGAATAAACTCATGAAAGGAAGTGCCAGGAAATACTTCTGTGGTAGCCTGAAAATTAGCTTGTGTTCTTGCTTGAAGGGTGCTGTAGTTTTGCTGAGATTCTATCCAGAAATTTCAATTTGAATGGTAGCTTATTTGAGATTGCAAATCAAGTACACTTACTGATTTGCATTGGGTGTTCGGTCTCATGTTTCTGGGAGGACTTGCTTAGTTATTTATCCAAACAAGGATGATTAGTGGCTCCTAAAGATTTGATATGTTGGGACTAAGATGAGTAAGGCATGGTTTCTTTGCTTAAGAAATTTATAATTCACAGGGGAAGAAAAAGATGAACATGACCAGCTTTAAGAACCAAATAATGAAAAGTATGGTATATTAGAGAAATATGGGAAAGCTACCATATTGGGGGGCCAAGAATAGTTTTGATAAAATGATGGTAATTGACCTTTGTGAAGAAGATGAGCAGGATTTCAGTGGTGAAGACAGGGATGAGCAAAGGTCTAGAGAAGCTTGCTCTTTTCCTGTGAACCACCCATTTGTATTCTGTACCATTTTCCAATCTTGTTGACCTTTTCTTTTCCTTAAGAGTTTCTCCCAGTTCTTTAAAAACTAAAAAACAATCCTTTGTCTGATATATACTGATATATATATATATATATATATCATGTATTTAATATATATATCAAATGTATTGATATATAATGTATTGATATATAATAATTGATAATGTATTGATATATATAATGTATTTTCCCTATGCACTTATGATATTTTTGCAAGCAATTTAAAAATTTCTATGTAGTCCAATTAGTCATTCCTGTTATCTCTCAGTGTTTTTATTTTGCTTAAAAGACTTCTTTCACTGCAAGAGTAGATATAAACTTACCTAGGATTTTATGCACTATTTATATAGTTTCCTTATTTTATTACATTTAACACATCAATCTTGAAATAGCTATTTAAATGAGCTTAAATCTTATTTTGCTTTAGTAATGAGACAGGGGTTCATCTTGTTTCTTTACGATAGGTGATCAGTTGATTCAATACAATTTAACAGAACAGATCCCTGTTTTATTCACTTACTTTAAATATACATTTTATCATACATCAAATACTCAATGGCAATGGTTCTATTTCTAGACTTTCTATTCTTTCCCGACAATCTATTTCATTTCCATATTACCTAGTAATTGTATATTTTAATTACTGGTAGAATTACTAGCACTTCTTCATAACCCTTTGTTGTCAGAATTTTCTTATTTCTTTTTATATACTATTTTCTCCCCAAATCCTGGTGTTTTATTCATTTGGGGTCATATTAGATTATTTAATTAAACTTGATAATGCTCTCACATTATTTCTAATTTGGGAAATGGACATTTATTTACATTTATTAAGTCTTCATTTATGATTCTGAACAAATATTTTTATGTAATTTCTGCTCATTTCTTGTTAACCTCAAGCTTAATGTTATTTTTCAAAAATTTAATTAAGGTGTTATCATATGATTGAAACATTAAGTAGAAAAGAAACCTTATGGTGGGGTTTTACACAAATAACAAGCAACGGTTTTAAGCCTGAGTATCTCAGTTCTGCTTCCCAGATTTTCTGACTCTTTTTCATATGTCCAATTGGGAAAAGAAATACATTCCTTCTTCCTTCTACCTTGGACAGCAGATACATCTCACATTTTACCTGTTGTTGGAACAAATCCCATTCTTACTATCCTATGGGTGTTCCTCTCAGAACCTTCAATTTAGAACCTACAAATCATTTGACTCTTACTTTTGTAGATAATTTTCTTGGTGTTCTCTCATTGCCTGTTCTAATTTGGGCCAATGGCTTTCAAGACCTGTTCCATAGTTGTCATAATTTCCATTTTTAACTTTCTCATCTAGATCTCGTACTCTATCCAAAGTAGTGTCAGAGAGAATGCTCCCAGAATCTGGTTCCCTGTTTGTAGGAGTCCTGTTGCAGTTAGTTATTTGGGTTTCTTCTCTGTGCTTTGCTGTCTCAGTTCCAGGAGAGGGATTTGCAGGGAGGAAAGTTTTAGCTTAGGCTGTGGTCAGTGAGGCTGTAAACATCAGACTGCAGATATTTCTCCAACCCATGTAGATTCAGGGAGTCTTTGCTGCAGCCAGAGCCAATGAGTCCCAGGTGTTTCCTTCCTGAAATTCCCTGGCCTCTTCCAGCCATCACTGTCACTCCACCGAATCCAGGTGAGGATGCGGGCAATGGAATCCTCTTGGCTTTGGTCCCCTGTACTCTTGGGCTCTCCTCCCCTCTCTGTCCTGGGTCTCCTGCTCCATTTCAGCTTCCATTTTCATCCTTTCCTATTGTCATTATGCTACACTTTTGTTTCTTGTGAAAGAGTATTTGTTTTTGGAAATTACAGTATTTTTACCTTCACTCAAATTTTCTTCCCAGCTGGGAAAAATGGAATTGGTGAGAGCTAGCAGTTAGTTTTTCTTGGCTCTGGGACATGTGGCTTTCACACTTGAGGGGTTCTTGTCTTGTTTTGAGGGCTTCACATACCCCTTAGCTGGTGTCTTCTCAGACTGAGGAATATATGTTACAGGATTTGCTTTTCCAACTTCATTTCTTCATAATTTCCTCTTGAAGACAGGTTTAGGGGACAGACCTAGGGTGTTCTCTTTCTTTCTCATTCTCTCCTTCCATGTGACTTTTCCTGTTTCTCTGTCTCACTCTGTTTCACTCTCTCTCTTACTCTCTTTCTTGGTAGCTGCTATTCAAAGAAAATAGTATGAAACTATAGCCCTTCCTTTGTGTGGTTTTGCTGGGAAGTCTCTGATTTTGCTCTGGTTTGCTGTTTCACCCCTCAATTCCATACCTATAGATGTGAATAACTTCATTTACAAGTGATTTTGCTATTTTGCTTCCAGTAATATAGCCTCATATTAAATATCACTCATTATACATGTCGATCACTGTTATACTTCAGATATAATATATATATCTGATCTTGATCTTATAAATTCTAATGGTAGATAGATAGATGGATAGATATGTTGTTAACTGAACCAGGGATGAGCAGTTACCTTGAGACTTTTCCAATATCTATCTATCTATCTATCTATCTATCATCTATCTATCATCTATCTATCTATCTATCTATCTATCATCTATCTATCTATCTATCTACTGATTGATCTATCATCCATCTATCTATCTATCTATCTATCTATCTATCTATCATCTATCTATCATCTATCCTGGGGATTGAACCCAGGGACATTCTACCACCAAACTACATCCCAGCTCTTTTTATTTTTGAAATAAAGTCTTGCTAACTTGCTGAGGCTGGCCTCTAATCTGCGATCCTCCTGTCTCAGCTTCTCAAGTACTGGGATTGCAGGCATGTGCCACTGCACCCGACTTTGGTCCAATTTATATATGAAGCAATATGGAAAAAGCAAATATACCCTTTCAAGGAAGAATTAAATCAACCAAAAAATCTCTTACATGGACTTCAAATGGAAACCACAGAGAAAAATCACACTGTTATCTGTGGTATCTGGAGGTAAATAAATGAATGGTGGTTGGCCATGCAGTTCAGGAGGGAGATTACAAAATCACAGTTCTAAGTGCACAAGTCCAAGCAAGCACAATCTCTGGATGAACAGAAGTTAGGTGGGAAAGAAAATGTATTGAAAACAGAGACTGTAATGATTTTCCCTTAATGGAGAAGGGAAGTCTTGAAGATCATCAGCTTAGTGAGTTTCTGTTTCTGATCAGAGTGCACCATATTCCTTGGGTACATATGGGAGCAAAAGGAAGAGTAAGAACCAGAGAATAGAGCAAAGCCACAAAGAAGAGTGTGAGAAGTGAGCTGTCACAGGAAGGTCTAGGAGAAAGCACATCTAAAAGTAGAGAATGAAGGTCTTTGAATCACTGAAAGGGCCAAGGCACTCAGTAGAGAGCCTCAAAAGCCAATAGCCAGGCATGGTGGAACACACCTGTAATTCCAGTGCTTGGGAAGCCAAAATGGGAGGATCACAGGTTTGAGGCCAGCCTCAGCAACTTCGCTATACCTGCTTCAAAATAAAAATTTATAAAAGGACTTGGAGGTAGAAAGCCCTGGGTTCAATCCACAGTTCAAAAAAAAAAAAAAAAAAAGTGAAAAGCCACCGCCAGCCCTTCTCAGGCTCATTTGCTGCTGTGTCCTTAATTCCCTAACTCTAAGCATTGCAGAGCCCCAGCATGATCCTTAGATTTTTTTTTCTTACCTCTCAACACTCCCTAGTCTTATCCACTCTAATGCTTAAATAGTAGGTATAAACTGATGACACTGCAGTTTCTGTTTCCTGTCTGACCTCCAGAATCAACTCCATATCTCCCCTTGGATATCTAGCAGGAATCTCAGGCATTTGATGTCTCGAACTCTTCATGCTGCCCTTCCAAACCTCTCCCTCCTACAACTCCTTCTTATCCCAGGAAATGAAGAATCTGTTCTTTAAGTTATTCAGGCCAATGACCTTTAGGACTTCTGCAGTCTTTTTCATTTCCTCACATCCTGGATCTACACTGTCAGGAGATTATGCTAAACCCAACCTGAGTTCTTGGTCTTAGATCTGTACTTGTCCTCGATATTCCTTGGTATTGCAGTTACAACAGCAAGTAGTGTTTCCTAAGTGAACCTGTGTTTTGGTGCTGTGTTTTCTGGTTATAAACTGAGATTGGGAGACTTAGATTTAAAAAAAAATAAGATCTCCAAAAAAGGATGTTTTTTATTGTTTGTATTGAAATACATGTCAGACATGCATTTTGTGACTCTTAAAAACACATTAAAATATTTAAAAATGTGGTGAGGAATACAGCCCACATCATTCATGTACAACTTTCGACATAGAATAGACCTTGCATCTATTTTCTTTATTTTTAGCTGGTTTCAGAAGTCTTTTTGTTAAGAAAAAGAAAGCTTTCAAAATGAAATCCCCTTGACAACTTATATAGTAGCTCAACCATTTACGGAGTATCCCTGCTGTGTCTTACTACCAGACAGCCTTAAAATAGACTTGCCCTGATGGGATTTTCTGAGTGCCAAAGTGACATCTCCTTTGGTATTAATTGCCTTAATTATTCACCTACTCAATCTCCCTGCTTCTTTTTTCCTACCCAAACAGCAGTAATCTGCAGAGGAGTTTATCTTCTAAAAATCCAAAGATCTCATGATCCTTTAATATTTTGTTGTATTTTATCTTATTTAAAAATCTTTTATTTTATTTAAAGCTTACTCAACTACTCAGAGCTTGAAAATATTTAAAATGATATCACTAGATAGTAAACGTTGGACTACCTAATGTTGGGATTAAATTTCTAAAAAGGACACCGGTTGGCAAAAACTATAGCTCACAAGATGAAGACCTTATAGAGAATGAGGGACTGAGTAAAATCATTAAAATGGCATTGAGTGTATTTAAAGTTCCACAGTAAATAAAAGATCTAAAAGTCATCCCTTGCGGTGGCTGAAACACATTGTACATAAACACAAATACTGTGGACTTGAAATTTGGAGTGAAAACACAGGGCTGAAATGGTAAAACCATTGGATTTAGCCCTT
This sequence comes from Glis glis, assembly GCA_004027185.1. Lineage (NCBI taxonomy): Eukaryota > Metazoa > Chordata > Mammalia > Rodentia > Gliridae > Glis > Glis glis. Next base: position 6,380 of record PVJS01034076.1, on the reverse strand, counting down.
CTTCATGTCAGTTCCTCCCTACCTGGTTTAGATGGAATTCCATCATCCTCAGTTCAATTACACTCTTTCTAGCTCTCAGATTCCTCCTTCCTTCCCTTTTCCTTCCTTCCTTCCTTCCTTCCTTCCTTCCTTCCTTCCTTCCTTCCTTCCCTCCCTCCCTCCCTCCCTCCCTCCCTCCCTCCCTCCTTCCTTCCTTCCTTCCTTCCTTCCTTCCTTCCTTCCTCTCTTTCTATGCCAAACTCTCATGGAACATGTCAACTTTTAAGTGAATTCATCTCTCCTTGGCTGTATTTGACTGTGCACCAGCACTGTGGAGAGTCACAGCACAGGACAATAGACTCATTTCCACCATGGCCTGCAGAGGGCCTGGCAAGTGCCTGGCAAGCATCTTCCCTCTCTTTGGTGAATGTACTATCAGCCAGGAGCTTTTCAAAACTTCTTCATTTGGTCCAACTTTGTCCACACCTGTCTCAGTGCACACAAGCTCGTTCCCTCTCTCTAACCTTCCCTAAAGGGACAGCAGAAAGACTGCAGCTTAATATAGACATTGCATGCACTAAGCATAAAAAGCATGGTGCTCTAAGCAGAACACTGAGGCAGAAAACCCACCGTCAGCTTCTGCAGTCATGGGCCCAAGCTTGAGGTTAAATTGTTGATTGCCTTAGTGGCTCTGTGCAAAACACACAGCCATCCTGAGACCAATCTTCCTCAAATTTGCAACCATATTGTCATTCTCTAGTGGTCGTTCTGAGAATCAAAATAAAGTATGTGTGAATACATTACACATATTAAAGCACTATACAGATAACATGTTAAATAATAGTTTACAAATCTGTCTTAAAGATATTGTTTCATGAAGAAACAACTTGTATCACACTGGTTAAAATTTCAGAATTCCTATATTTTATGATTTAAGCCTTTATGTCATATACAATCTGATGGCATTTTTTATAAAGCTCAAAAATGATACAGGATAAACTATACTTTTAAGGAAATGTTTTCTTTGGATACATGGTTTTGAAAGTCTGATGGCATTTTTTGATGGCATCGTTTTATTTCACCCTAAGATATCTTCTAGCTAATAGTGTCTACTATTTTATGATCTATTAATTGATAATGGTAGTTATTTGGGAAACTATGATTTTAAACAATATTCTTTCCAGTGTATTTTTCCAGATGATATCTTATCTGTAAAATTATAGAAACATGTTTCAGTGACTGTTTAGTTACTAATAGATGCTGTAAATTTCCCCCTTGTGCTGTCGGCTCATCTGCGTCTTTTATTGAATACATGGGATAAGTCACAGAGTTAGCAAATGGACCAAAAATAAAGATTTCAGTAAATTAGACGCTTTGCTCTGTATCTTAAGTCATCACTAAACTGGGATCTTTAAAAACACAATAGAATACTGACTGAATCGTGTTGTAGGGCTCTGTTCTGCAGAGTTTAATTATGAATGACTTTCAAACGATAAAGTTCTTGGAGCCATGAATGTCTCGTTTTGTATATGAAAGCTTTAGAAATGAGAGATCTGTTGAAATCAATTACCTTTCATTAATAAAAATGAAGCACTGAATCTCTCTAAAATAATTACTCTATGCCTTAGTCCCAGTGATTGAGTCAGAAATAAAGTTGAAACTGGTGATTTCCATTAATTCTGTGACTGCCTTTCATGTTGGCAAGAAAGACCACACAGTTCTTTGCTTTTTCTTTTTTTTTTTACTTTCTTTTTCCAAAATGAACTCACATTATTCCTTTTGCTCTCACAATTCCCAAAATATTTTGGTTGCCAAGCATACCATTCAAATGAATAAAGAGAGAAGGAAAAAAAAATCCTGTTTACTGGTCAAAGTTTAGATGACTAAGGGAAAGTCTTACTGAATCTAGACTAATGTAATTGGCCTCAAATGTCAAAATGAGCTTGAACATAATTAGAAGCAAAGCAGACACCAGAACGCTGTGCCTATCCCAGCAGCAAATTACTTTAAGTAGACTCTACACTTAAATATAATTTTAAGAGTAAGAGAAAAAATAATGTCAGAAGCTCATTTGCAAAAAACCAGTGATTCTTTTTCTAGCTACGGAAATGTGTGTAGGTGTACAAGTCGTCACTCTTCTTGGCTGTGCTTGGGGTAATTTTCCCTGTAATACCATAAATGACATTGTGGACAAGGTCGTGGATTTGTATAGTCTACCTGGATTTCTTTTCAGCGAAGATTTAAATGATATTAAAAGAGACAATGAGTCAGGAATAGTATCCGGGTACTGCTTTTCAGCTCCTACAACAGTGACTTGTCCATTATAATGTAATCTCTGTAATTATCCTTTGAAGAAGCTTCTGTAGGTGATATAGACCCCACTACACACAGAGAACTGAAGTGTAGAGGGCTTCCATGCACTAACTCAATCTCACAGGTAGCAAAAGGTATGGCTGCGTGTCCAGACTGGCGCCCACTGACATCAAATTCCTGTTGTCTTTTTGGATATTGTAGCTAAGAGACATATTAAAACCTAAAATTGTCGATCTCTTTCCATAATCTAAATGATGGAAACAAATAGCACCCATACCTATTCTCAGCAATGTTTAAAAGCTTTTTGTCACTTTTGTGTAGCATGGTACTGAGAACCTATCTAGAACTCCATCGTACCCTCCACTGATAAATGAAAAGTAGATACCTCCAGTAATTTCGTTCTTTGCTAAAATAAGCTGAACTCATTAACACTTTTTCGCATGAAAAAAGACATAACCTTTTCATTTTTATGGAAATCTCAAATTGCAAAATATATTTTGATAAAATATTTTAGTAATTATAAGACTTAAATGTCAAAGATCCTTCATTAGGAGCACTTCTTTTAAGGAAAATTACGAAGATGAACTGGATGAACTTATATTTTTCCCCTAACGATCTATCTTGCAGAGCATGATATTTTTAGTTGAAAGGTACACTTCCCACCGATTATGTTAAAATAATTTTGAAATGCAACCATCTAGCTGACAGAACAAACAGCTGTGAAAACGAGACCTGGAGATTTATGCAAATAGGGGACTTCTGAATTAATTTCCTTCATAGAACAGACTGTCAAGTTTCTTGGAGTGTTATGCCCTATTTCTTAATTAGTGATTTTGCTAATGCCAGTCTTATTAAATTTTCATAATGTTGTATTTTTATTTATTTATTTTGTGTTACTGGGGATTGAACCCAGAGGCATTCTACCTCTGGGCTACACCCACAGCCCTATTTTTATTTTTTATTTTGAAACAGAGTCTCACTAAGTCGCTGAGGCTGGTCTTGAACCTGTGCTCCTCCTGTCTCAGTCTCCCAAGTACTGGGATTACAGGCATGTACCACCATGCCCAGCTAAATTTTCATAATGTAAAAAGATGCTTTTCATTGGCAAATATATGCTATATGATTGCAGATGAAAGTTTACATTTTACTTTTGGTGCAGTAACAATCTAGTAACACATACAAAAGAGACGGTGCTCCTAAAAACAGAGATGTATGTCCTATTGTTAAATAAGCCAAGGATTTATTAAGAAGACTTCTGTAATGAAAATACCACAGAGTCTACATAGGAAATCTCACTGTGCTTTTATTATCTGTTTGTATAACTGTGCTCAAGAGCAAGACTTTTTAAATTTTAGCTTACAATAGAAGCAGGTTTGGTCAGGGGAATGCTTATATTTTTGCATATTAAGCTGGGCGTGGTGGCACATGTTTGTAATCCCAGTACTTGGAAGGCTGCTATCCGAGGATCCGGGTTCGCGGCCAGCCTCAGCTACTTAGTGAGACCCTGTTTCAAAATAAAGAATAAAAAATAGGGCCGGGGGTGTAGCTTGGAGGTAGAACGCCCCTGGGTTCAATCGCTGGTACCGCAAAAAAAAAAAATTTTTACCTAATCATGTAAAATTGTTTTCTCACTGAGATGTAACTATAATTTAAATATTTACACTTCTCTATTTAGCTACTTTATTCCATTTTTAAACTAAGAATCCATTACTGGGAGAAAATACCAAAATGTATAAGGAAAAAATAAGTTACTCATAATTCAATCAATAGGTTGTATGTTTTTGTAGTTTAAGAATTTGAACATGCTCCTAATTTTGTTTGTAAACATACAAATGTACTTGAGACACAATAAAATTCAGCTGCAAATAGTTTCGTATTATGCTTTTTTATTAATACTTTACCATCACCATTTATCTTATTCATGACTTGCCTCATTAATTATTCTATAAAATACACTTTTGATAGCATAATATACCACTATATCTATTTAGACATTACAGTATGGCTGGTCATTAAAGGTTTTAAGCTTTTAAGTGGCATACATTGTTGGAAGAGCAATCTTTACGTGCATCTCTGCTTATGTTCTTATAGTAGATGCTGAGAGGTGCAATTACTAGACTGAAGAGTAAAAATACTTTTTAATGTTTTGATATTTAATGAAAAATGGACTCCCAGAAAAACTGCATGAGTTTTCACTACTACACACACTCTATCAGTGTGTACCAGTGTGCAGTGTGCAGTGTGTAGCATTGTTAACCAAAAACAAAAATAATGAATAAGCCCTTTCCCTTTGATATTTCTTTACTGGCATGAATAGTAAATGAAAGTTGTAACTTCATAGTTTAGCAGCCACTATGGAGACCAGTGTGGAGATTCCTAGAAAAAATGGGAACAGATCCACCATATGACCCAGCTATTCTATTCCTAAGTATTTTTCGAGAGGGATTGAAATCAGAGAATTACAATAATATATGCATATTCATGTTCATAGCAGCACAATTCACACTAGCCAATTTATGGAACCAACCTAGGTGTCCATCAGCAGGAATGGATTACAAAACTATGGGATATACAAACAATGGAATTCTACTCAGGAATCAAGAAGGACAAACTAATGTCATTTGCAGGAAAATGGATGAACTTGGAGAATATTATGTTAAGAAAGACTAGCAAGTCACAAAAAGTGAGGGGCCATATGTTCTCTTTCATATGTGGAAAATAGGGAGTAATCGGGATACCAGACGGACTTCACATAATGGAGGAGAAACTCCAGTGGAGCCAGGGAGGTGGTCTAGGGGATGGTGGGGGTGGGGGGAGGATCAATGAAGGAATAATTTCCACAGACATTATGTACCTATGTGATAAAAACCAATGTCAATCTCAATGCCCTATATGGGGAGAGGGGTTGGGAAGGGAGCCTGGGGAAAGCCCACCAAGTGCTGTGTGCATGTATGTCACTATCACTATGAGCTACATTATGATGTGAGACTATAATGCACCAAAAAAAGTATAAAAATCTTTATAATGGTCATTTTTTACTTGTTTGAAAATTCTAATTTATCCTTCTTTATAATTTATTTTATTCTTTTAGGCCTAGACAGTCCTTAGCCATCCAAGACTAAAGATTATATCTTCTTTTTGCTCTCTGCATTTGCATAATTTAAATAACCTTGCTCTAATTCATCAGAAAGATATTTTGGTACTTAGTATGAAGGAGCTCTAGTATCCTCAATTTAACTTGTTTAATAATAATTAGTCTTTTAAAAATTCATTGTGATACTTTGCCACATGTTGTTTTGATGAATATATAGGCTTCATTTCTGTTAATGCTAAATCATACTTTTTAAATTACTGTAGCCTTGTATGTTTTCTTGTTGGTTCTCACAATTATTGGTACTACTACCCACTACTTCTTTTTATAACATCTCCAATATTCCTTCATAGAGGTTTTTGAGGATTACATGAGGTTTATGTGGATGTCTGTGTATGTATGTGTGTACCACTCCATTTATATATCTATCTATGCAAAGTTCTTATTATAGGGCCTCACACACAGAAAGTGCTAATTAATATACAGTAACTTTCTGTCAAGAATAATGACTGCAGAGAATAAGTCTTTCTAGACTTAATTGGGACTAAATGTGCTTCTCTAGGAACTAGGTTGTACCTCCTAGTTCCATTGTTGTACCATTATAGAACTTGCACATCCATCTATCTATCATCTATCCATCATCTATATCTATCTATCTATCTATCTATCTATCTATCATCTATCTATCTATCTATCTATCTATTATCTATCTAATCTATCTATCTATCTATCTATCTACCTATCTATCTATCATCTATCCATCATCTATATCTATCTATCTATCTATCTATCTATCTGTCTGTCTGTCTGTCTATACTGTGTACCTACTTGAGATAATGTAGTTCCAGCCGGGCGTGGTGGTGCACGCTTGTAATCCCAGTACTTTGGGAGGCGGAGACCGGAGGATCCGGGTTCGCGGCCAGCCTCAGCTCTCTCTCTCCCTGTCTCTCCCTGTCTCTCCCTGTCTCTCTCTCTCTCTCTCTCTCTCTCTCTCTCT
>PVJS01034075.1:9463-21886 GCA_004027185.1 Glis glis | reverse complement strand
TGTTTGGTCTAGTGACTGGCAGTTAGAGGAAGTTTTGTTGTAAAATTCTCTTCAGTGCTCTGATCACATTTTAAACTTGTAGTTCTTTTCAGAATAATAATTGGCATTTTCATGTAGTGTGTGTGTGTGTGTGTGTGTGTGTGTGTGTGTGTGTGTGTAACTGGGGATTGAATCCAGGGGCATTCTACCTCCGAGCTACACCTCTAGTCCTATTTTTTATTCTTTATTTTGAAGCAGGGTCTCACTAAGTAGCCGAGGCTGGCTGCAAACCTGTGATCCTCCTGTCTCAGCCTCCCAAGTACTAGGATCACAAGTGTGTGCCACCACGCCGAGCTTTCACGTAAATTTTGAATTAAGGCTTATAACTTGTAAATGAACCAGGATAAATCAGTTGGTCTTATCTACTACATTCATTTTAGTCTTACTGAGTTGTATATAATAGATTATATCTATTGTTAATCTGTTTTTACATTAGGAGAATTAGGATCATAGCTCAGAGGATATACTCTCACTCTTGATTTTTAGTGAGAGCATTAAAAATTAAATAGTATTTTCATATATTCAGCATTTGAAAGTTACATGTTTTATTTCACTGTGTTCTTGTGAAATGGGTGTTGTTTTGTAAACTGAATGCTCTGGGAACCTATTAGAAGGGAAGCTTATAGTGGGACTTAATATCAAATGTAATAGATCCATAGGTTTGCTCATAGCCTCTGAGGAAGATACATCAAATCTTCCATTTACTTCAGCTTCAGGACATTGATCTAGATTGTGCTCAGGGGCAGGGGACAGATGTGTGGGGACATGGTAGAGGCAGTGGAACAGTCCAACCAAGTGAGAATTTCACTGTCAGAGCACCCCTGCTTTTGGCCCTTCAGTCTTATAGTACTGATTTAGGGCCATCTTGAATGGTGCTACTATAGATTTTCATCATGGAGAGAAAGTAGCATTTGATAGTACAGAAAAATTCTCATCTTTAGCTCAGAATAGCAAAGTTAATTGTGGACTGAGAAGAAACTTAAAGATTTAGGTTGAAGAACTGTCCTTTATATTTTCTGGAGAGAGAGATGGTTAGATTTTGTAAGTAGATAATTAGAAATGCGTGATTTGACAGACTTAACACTTGGAAAGCTGAAAGTTATTTAGAAATGCTGGAATTAGGAGAGTCCTTTTTTGTTTTTGGTATTAGAGTTTGAACCCAGGGACATTCTACTTAGAAGTGATACCCCTAGCCCTTTTTATTATTTATTTTGAAACAGGGTCTAACTAGGTTGTTGAGAGCCTCGCTAAGTTGCTGAAGCTGACTGTGGGCCTGTGCTCCTCCTGTCTCAGCCTCCCAAGTACTGGGATTACAGGCGTAATCCAGTAAAGTGCTACCACACTTGGCGAGAATACTCTTTTTGGCAGTTTATAAGATTAATAAGAAAAAATTGGTGAACATATAAATTGTTTTCACATAACACAGAATCTATAGGGTAAATGCTTAGGAGACATTATTTGAGAAGTTCCTGCTAGATTTAGAATCAGCATTAGCAGAAATAAGGATTATAAAAGAGTTGGACCTTTTAACATTTTTCCTTTCCTATTAATTCATTGAAAGTATCACAGTGGTGATTTTAAAAATATTAATGCATCTGTGTTGTGAGTAGAAACAGAACACTTCTAAGTCACTAATTTTATTTGATAAAAATACATCCCAGAAATTTTGTGGTGGTTGTTTTTCTTAAGCTTTTTTGAAGTAATATTTTGGAGTAGTAAAAAGTACACAGACTAAGAAGAGCTTTGGGCTCTCTCGTTCCTGATTTTTATCCAGCTAACTGTATGACTTTGGGCACTCTAAATCTCTCTTTTCATATATAAAATGGGGGATTTGGGAGAGGCTTTCAATGGTTAGACACAGAGCACATTTTCCCCAATTTATTTATCTATTCTTTTATTGGTAGACATCTGTTTTGTTCACCATTCATCCTCATATTTTTCTTCTATAAAACAAAACTATAATGAACATTCTTGTACAAATCTGTAGGGTGTATGCCTTGTACCATAATTTCTAGTCTATGGTGTTTATACTTTTTCAATTTTACTTGATAGTGCCAATTTGCTTCTATGAAATTATACTTTCCAGGAAAATGAGAATTCTGATTTAAATATTTCCTTGCAAACATTTGATACTATTTAGTTTTCAAATTTTTTTCCAAGCCTGGTGTGGTTGTGCACGCTTATAATCCCAGTACTTGGGAGGCTGAGACAGGAGGATCACAGGTTCGCAGCTAGCCTCAGATACTTAGTGAGGCCCTCCGCAATTTAGTGAGAACCTGTTTCAAAATAAAAGAATTAAAAATAGGGCTGGGGCTTTGGCTCGGAGGTAGAATGTCCTTGAGTTCAATCCCCAGTACCACACACAAAAAAATTTCCAATGAAATATTTCCTCTTTATTTTAATTCACATGTCCTCAATGAACAGCAAGATTGATCATATTTTAATGTATTATTGGTCATTTTTCTTTCCTTTTTATGTGGAAATGTCCCCATCATGTTCTTTGTTCTTGGGGGGTGTTATTACCTTTTTGATTTTCAGTTCTTTATATACTCTAGATATTGTTGATGGTTAAATTCAGCATTTCTTCTTCGTCTGTGTTTGTCTTTTTACTTAGTTATGTGGCCATTAGTTTAAATAGTGATAGTTTTTTTGTGGTTTATACTTTTTGCGCCTGTTTTTAAAATTCTCTTCTAAACTGATGCTTTAAAAATATTCTTTTATGCCGGGCGTGGTGGCGCACGCTTGTAATCCCAGTACTTGGGAGGCGGAGACAGGAGGATCTGGGTTCGCGGCCAGCTTCAGCTACTTAGTGAGGCCCTCCGCAACTTTGTGAGACTCGGTTTCAAAATAAAGTATAAAAATAGGGCTGGGGGTGTAGCTCGGAGGCAGAATGCCCTGGGTTCAATCCCCGGAACTGCAAAAAAAATACTCTTTTATATACTTTTTATCCTTCAATTTGGATCTATCTGAATTGGTTTCTTAGCCAGTGTGATATTGGAAATCCAGTTTTATTTATTTCTTTTCCTCAGCTCAACCATTTGACCTAGCACTATGCAGTGGATAATCCATTCTTTCTTCACTGATCTGAAGTGTCGCGAACCTATGTTCTCATGAAGTCTACTTTTATATTGTTAAAAGCTGTGTAATGTGCTAATATTATTTTTACTTTAAACAATTATCTTTTAAAGAAATTAAGAATAATAGTATTTGAAATTTACTTACATAGTTATCACTTCTGGAGTTCTTCATTCCTTTGCAGATCTGAGTTTCCACATAGTATATTTTTCCATTAGCTTGAAGACTAAAGATCGTCCTTAACATTTCTCATAATTTAAGTCTGCTTATACTGAGTTCTTGCAGTTTTTATCCAAACAATGTCTTTATTTTTCCTTTTTTGAAGTATACTTTAGGGGGATATAGAATTCCAGGGTTCCCCCCCTTTCAGAAATGGCTTGTTTTATTTCTAATAAGTAATCAGCAATTCTTATGATCACTGTTCTGTATGTAGTTGGAGGGATTTTATGTAGTTGGCTACTTTAAAGATTTTTTTATTAATGGTCATCAGTAATGTGATGATGGGTCTTGTGTGTTTGTATGAGACAGAGAAAGAGAGAATGCCCCCTGCTTTGGGTGTGTGCTATTGGTTATAGATTTTATTATATCGTGTTTTCATTTAAGCTATTAAACATATTTATAATACCTGTTTAAACGTCCTGAGTCTATTTTTTGTGGTACTGGGGATTGAACCCAGGGGCATTCTACCCCTGAGCTACATCCTCAGTCCTATTTTATTTTTTATTTTGAAATAGGGTCTAAGTTGTGGAGGGCCTGGCTAAGTTGCTGAGGCTGGCCCTGAACCTGCACTCCTGCTGTTTCAGCTTCCCAATATAAAAGTAGACTTCATAAGAACAAAAACACAAAAGAAGAGGAAGAAAGGTACTTTACTGTACTTCTTAACCACTAAAAGTGGTATAGTTAAGATAATTGATAAGAAAAAATTGAAGCCTGGTGTGGTGGCACATGCTTGTAATCCCAGTACTTGGGAGGCTGACACAGGAGGATCTCAGGTTCATGGCCAGCCTCAGATACTTAGGTCCTCCGCAACTTAGTGAGACCCTGTTTCAAAATAAAGAACAAATAGGGCTGGGGGTGTAGCTCGGAGGTAGAATGTTCCTGGTTCAATCCCAGGCACTGCAATAAAAGAAAAAATTGAATAAAATTTTTTTCAGGCCAAAAGAAAACGAAGAAAAATGAGCAAAGAATATAAACAGGAAAAATAGAAAAAAGTAGCAAGATAAAACAAGCCCAACCAATAATCACATTAGATTTAAGTGGATTAATTATTCAAATTTAAAAAGGAAACAACTATATGCTCTTTATAAGAATCACATTAGTCGGGCGTGGTGGCGCATGCTTGTAATCCCAGTACTTTGGGAGGCGGAGACCGGAGGATCCAGGTTTGCGGCCAGCCTCAGCTCTTGCTCTGTCTCTCTCTCTCTCTCTCTCTCTCTCCTTAGTGAGGCCCTCCGCAACTTCGTGAGACCCGGTCTCAAAATAAAGTATAAAAAATAGGGCCGGGGGTGTAGCGTGGAGGTAGAACGCCCCTGCGTTCAATCCCTGGTACCGCAAAAAAAAAAAAAAAAAAAAGAATCACATTAAATATAAGGATATAGACGATTTACTGTAAAGCTTGAGAGGTATTTATCATAAAAAAACTAAAGTGGCCAACTATCAGGTAAAATATACTTTATGGTAAGAAGTATTACCAAAAACAGAGGAACATTTTAAAGTGATAAAAGTTCAAGTTATCAAAAAGACATAAAAGAGCTTCAGAATACTTGATGCAAAACTGACATCAAGGGAGAAATGTTGGGAGAACTGAAGGGAGAGATACATCAGTGTTACAGTTGGAGAGACTTCATCACTCCTCTTGTAGTATTTGATAAGACAAGTAGATGCACTATCAACCACCTTAATCTAATTGTGTGTGTGTTTGTGCGGTACCGGGGAAGAACCCAGAGGCATTCTACCTCTAAGTTATACTGCCAGCCCTATTTTATTTTTTATTTTGAAATAGGGTCTCACTATGTTACTGCACACTGGCCTTGAACCTGCAGTCCTCCAGTCTCAGCCTCCCAAGTACTGGGATTACAAGTGTGCTCTACTGCACCTGGTTTCTAACTGACATTCATAGGACCCCCTGTACTTAACATATTTACACGTTGTTTTCAAAATCACATAGAATATTCACAAAGATGACTATACACTGATCATAAGATGTTTCAGTAAATAAGCATAAAAACATTGGAATTAAACAAGGCATCATTCCCAACTACAATGAAATTAAATTAAAATCAAATAAAAGGACATCAAATAATTGTAAATTAAGCAACAGTTTTAAATAATCTGTGGGCCTAGAGAAATTAGAACATATTCTGAACTAAATGATAATGAAAACATAGCATATTTATATGATGAGCAGAAGCATTAGAGGGAAATTTACAATAAAAAGCCTATATAAGAAGTCAGATGTGGTGGCCTGTAATTGTAACCCCAATACTTGGGAAGCTGAGACAGGAGGATGACAGGTTGAAGGCCAGCCTCAGCAATTTAATGAGACCCTGTTTCAAAATAAAAATGGGGATATAGCTCAGAGGTAGAAGGCCCCTGGTTCAACCCCCAGTGCCACAAAAAAATAAATAAAAGAAGAGCAAATAAAGGAAATAGGCCCCAAAGTAATGATGTAGAAAATGGGTATACAGTAGAGATAAAGCAAGGAAATCAAAAGTTTATTTCTTTGAAAAGATTAATACAATTGATAAGCTGATAAGCTCTTACTCCACCACCTCTCTTCAACATTGTGTTGGTCATACCAACTACTGCAATAGCAAAAATAAGCATACAGATTGTTCCTTTTGCAAGCAAGATAATCATCCACATAGGAAACCCAAAGAAATCCTAAAAGCAAAAAACAAACAAAATCTTACCAGATCTAATAAATGAGTTTATCATGGTTATATTAGGCAATATTATTATTCAAAAATCAAAATTTATTTTTATATACTAGCAAAAATTAAAAATGAAATTTTAACTATCATTTATAGTAGCACAGAAAAGCCTAAAATACTTAAGCATAAACTTAAAGTATCTACAAGATGTGTACACTAAAAAGCTATGTAGTATTGCTAAGAGAAATTGAAGAATACCTACAGAAATGGAGAGACATACTTTATTCATGGATTGGAAGTATAAATATTGTCAAGATATAAGTTCTTCCCAATTAATCTATAGATTTGATGCGGTTCCAGTGAAGGTACCACAGAGTATTTTTGTAGCTTTTTGACAAACTGATTCTGCCATTTTTGTGGAAATGCAAAAGACTTAGTATAGGGAAAACTATTTTGAAAAAGAATAGCATATTTGAAGTACTTGAACTAGCCGGGTGTGGTGGCGCATGCTTGTAATCCCAGTACTTTGGGAGGCAGAGACTGGAGGATCTGGGTTCGCGGCCAGCCTCAGCTAGCGCTCTCTCTCTTACCTCTCTCCTGTCTCCTCTCTCCTCTCTCTCTCTCCCTAGTGAGGCCCTCCGTAACTTCGTAACTTCGTGAGACCTGGTTTCAAAATAAAGTATAAAAAATAGGGCCGGAGGTAGAACGCCCCTGGGTTCAATCCCCGGTACCACAAAAAAATAAAAAAAGAAGTACTTGAACTACTTGATTGCAAGACTTACTTTAAGAGTACAGTAATCAAAACCCTGTATATTTAATGTGATGACAAAAAATACATGAATGGAATAGAATAGAGTTCAGAACTAGATCCTCACATAAATGGATAATTGATTTTCCCCCAAGACAAAGGAAGTGAAGCAATTCATTGAGAAGAAGGAAAATTTTTAATACAAATAGTTTTGATACACCTAGCTATTTATATGGGGATAAAAGTAATCCTCAACTAACAACTCATTTAGTCACAAGAATTAGGTATGTATCATAGACCTAAATATAAAAGCGCAAACTATAAGGTTTCTAGGAAAAAAATACAAAACGAGAATATTTTCAGGTATGTGTAGAAGGAGCGGTGGAGGCACTGATTTCTTAGGACTAAGAAAAATTAACCATTAGAAAAATTGAACTGGGCATTGTGGCACACACTTGTAATCTTAGTACTTGGGAAGCAGAGATAGTAGGATCACAGGTTCAAGGACAGCCTCAGCAACCTGGCAAGACTCCTGTCCAGCAACCTAGTGAGATCCTGTTTCAAAACAAAAAATAAAAAAGGCTGGGTGTATAGCTCTGGGGTAGAAGGCCCTTGGGTTCAATCCCCAGTAACTAACACACACACACACACACACACACACACACAGAGTGACATCAAAATTAAGAACTTCTCATCAAAAAATACTTTTAAGTATGAAAATGAATAGATAATTCACAGATTGTGAGACAATATTCCCAAAACATGTACTCTTCCTTCCTTCCTTCCGTCCTTCCGTCCTTCCTTCCGCGGTACCGGGGATTGAACGCAGGGGTGTTCTACCTCCACGCTACACCCCTGGCCCTATTTTTTATACTTTATTTTGAAACCGGGTCTCACGAAGTTGCGGAGGGCCTCACTAAGTAGAGAGAGAGAGAGACAGGGAGAGAGAGAGAGAGAGAGAGAGAGCGAGCTGAGGCTAGCCGTGAACCTGGATCCTCCGGTCTCCGCCTCCCAAAGTACTGGGATTACAAGCGTGCGCCACCATGCCGGGCCCAAAACATGTACTTTTTCTGTACTCGTAAGCAACTACAACTTGGTAATAAAAAGAAAACCCAATTAAAAAAAACAAATCAGCAAAGAACTAATAGGCATTTTACAAGGAAGATATTCGAATATCTAATATGCAAACAGAAAAGTGCTTGATATAATTTAGTCGTTATGGAAGTACAAATTAAAACTACTGTGAGATACCACTATGCAGCCATAAAATTTACTACATATAAAGACTGACAGCATCAAATATTGGCACGAATGTGGTAGTGCAACTGGAGCTTTCATGCATTGCATGTGGAGTATAAAATGGGACAGCTACAGCCGGTGTGGTGGTGCACGCTTGTAATCCCAGTACTTGGGAGGCTGAGACAGGATCACAGGTTCACAGCCAGCCTCATCTTATTTAGTGAGGCTCTCAGCAACTTAGTGAGACCCTGTTTCAAAATAAAGAATAAAAAAATAGGACTTGGGGTGTAGCTCGGAGGTAGAATGACCTGGGGTTCAATCCCCAGTACCGCAAAAAAAAAAAAAAGGGACAGCTACTTGAAAAATCTGAATGGAAGTTTCTTAGAAGTTTAAACATATGATCCAGGAGTTCCATTCCTTAGTATTTAAGATAAATAAACAGGTGCACAAAAAGTCTTATACACAGGTGATGGAAATTTTTCATAATTTGATAAAGATATATTTGTCAAATTAGTCAAGGCACAGTTAGTATTTGTGTATTTCACTGTGTGGAAATTTTACTACCCTTCCACTCTCAGAGAAGAACAGTAAACAAATATTAAATTCTAGTTAGTAAAAATGCCTTTTCTCGGTGAGGATTTGGAACTGTTTTTCATGTATTCTAGGCATGTGCAAATGAAGGCATATATGTAGGATTATGGGAGCTAGCTTTCTTGTTATTGGACAAGAGAGAAATAAAAAATAGGAATGATCAGAATGTCTCTGGGATGTTGGGTTAGAGTTGAAGGTATCAGTATGAACTCATAGTTTTTCATAGAAGGATAGATACTGAAGTAAATATAGGTGTGTTTGTGTTTGTATGAATATATAATCTTCTAGCTCTGTGCTTAGAGGTCATAATAATGAGTGTACTTAGCATCCAGATCCTGCTCTTTGGCTGTACTGGGGATTGAACCCAGGGACACTCTACCACTGAACTGCATCCCCAGCCCATTTGTCTACGCTGATCTCAAACCTGTGATTCTCCTGCCTCAGCCTCCCAAGTCACTGGGATTAAAATCGTGCACCACTGCACCAGACCAGATCTGATTTCTAAACATTTTCTACTAAAAGGAACTAAGACTTCCTTGAGAAACCACTAGTTCTTTAGCTGGGGCAGAGAAACTACAGATGAGCCTAAAACATCTTATTCCAGAAAATAAAGTGTTCAAAGAAAGATGAAACATATCAAAAGAACAGCAATTCTGGATTCACTTCAGACCTGTAAAGGAATTGGAAGTTGTTACTCTTGTCCTCACAAGAAAAAAACAGAAAATCAACAACTCTTATTATGTCCATCAGGAAATTCAGGTCTTGAGGTAAATAGGTGCCTACAAAAGTAGAGAGGCAAATACAGATAATCACAGCTTACCAGGAACAGCAGCCTGTAGAGCCAGGAATTGGTAGGAAAACTTAAACCATAACTGATGAATTGCTGGAAGCTCTGTGGATTAGTTTGAAAGTTAAAGACTCCTGGGAGCCTAGTTTTAGAGGGCCCTCACCCTTTCATGAGTTTTTCTTCCATGAGCTTCTTTAGGTTCTCATAGTGAAGCCTGGAGAAAAAAAAAAATGCCCTCAAGTTTTCAGCAGGGGAATGGGAATAGTAGCCATCTTGAAATGTGCCAGAGCATTCTGTTCTCTTCTTGTCCACAAGCAAAACTACCAGAGCCTAATTAACCAACTCAGAGGAAGGGGAATGCCTAATTCCAGTCCCTTCTAGTTTTCCTGTTTTACTGGGGGTGGGGGTGGGGGTGGGGGTGAGAAGTGCATGTGAAAGTCCAGGGGCACAGAAACCTAATCATAAAGATCAAAACCTAATCATAGGACTATAGAACATTTCCTCTTCTCCCCACACCATCAACAGGCTCCTGTATGATAACTTCAAGGCTTACACTCACTGTGTTTAAAGAGTTTCCAAAGATTATGGGAGAGAAAAAGAACATCAGAGGAAATTTTATCCACTAACACCTGTGGTTATAGCAAGCAGAAAACACCCCAACCTAACTCCACTAGGCATGAGATTATGAGTAACACGGAAAGGGCTTTAATGAAAAAAGCAGACAGCATACATGAACAGATAGGTCATATAAGCGTAGAGATTGATACTCTAACAAAGCATCAAAAGGAACTGCTAGAAATCAAAAGCACTGTAACAAATGAAGAATAAATACCTTTGGTGGGTTCATCAGAAGAAGAGCAAAAAATATTTGAATGGCTGAGAATTTTCCAAAATTAATAACATGCATTATAAATCACAGATCCAAGTAACTCTTTGAGTTTGTGGAGCCTCTTGATATACAGATTGTTTTCTTACAAATTTGGGGGGAAATTTTGGATATTCTTCATTTTTCCTACTTCTGTCTCTCCTTTTCTCCTAGAATTCACATTATAAGTTGATGGCATGTCAGAGGTCTTAGAGGTTCTGTTAATTTTTTCATTCTTTTTCTTTTCTTTCTTTAGATTTGAGAATCTCAATTTACCTGTTTTCAAGTTTACTGATTATTTTTTCTGTCAGTTCAAATGGCAGGACACCAGCAGGATGTCCTGTAATTCAATTCTTTTACTGTCTCTCTGGAGATAGCATTAGATCCCACAGGTTAAGTGCTTAGTTCACAAAACTGCCTGACATTTCACAAGTCAATCTCAAGTTCCAGGTTGTGACCCGTGCTTCTGATTGACCAACTATAAATTGAGATTCTCATAACCCCCATTTCAGGTTTCATTAATTTGCTAAAGTGGCTTGTAGAACCCAGGGGAACACTTATGTTTATCCATCTATTACAAGGTTATTACAAAAGACACAGATGAATAGTCAGATTTGAAGAGATGCATAGGGCAAGGTGTTGGAAAAGGGGCGTCTGTGTTCTCTTACAACATGCTGCCCTCTAGGAACAACCTCCATGTGTTCAGCAATTCGGAAGTTCTCTGAACCCAGTCCTTTTAGAGGCTTCATTACATAGACATGATTGGTTATATCACTGGCCATTGGTGATCAACTCAACCTTCAGTCCTTCCCCTCTTCCTGGGGATGTAGCTCAGTGGTAGAGCACTTGCCTAGCTTGTGTGAGGCCCTGGATTTGATCCCCAGCATTGCAAAACTCACACACAAAAAAAATATATACAAAAATACACTCATTACTTAAGAGATTTCAAGGGTTTTGGGAGTTGTATGGCAATAATCACGGGAAGAGAAAAAATATATATTTCTTATTATACCACAACACAGTATTATATCCCCTCTTAAATTTTTCACTTAAGGTATTTACTTTTCAACTCCAGAATTTGTTTGGTTCATATATATATATATATATATAATTTCTGTCTCTTTCATACAAACTTTTCCTTTCCCTCTATTGCATTTCTTGTTCAGTCCTACCAACATTTTTCCTGGTCCCAAATCATGCCATGTTTTGCTTTTAGGTTTCTGTATATATTAGAATATTCTTTTTTTGTTTTGTTTTGGTTAGGTAAATCCTACTCACATTTCAAATATCAGCTCAAATGTCACTTCCTCTGGGAAGCCTTCCTTGGATTCTCACAAATCTAAATTTTATTTTTGGATATAACCATAGGATTTTGTACTTATTGTAGCACCTATTATACTATACTATAATTGCCTATTTACTCATCTTTATCTCCAAGTAGATTATGAAGTCCATGAGGTAAGGGATTGTAATTATGAGTAGCCTATGATCTATCACCTAACATTGGACTTCAGTGAATTGTTTTAATGAATAGAAAATTTATGGCTGCATTTATGATTAAAGGAGCCAACCATGCTCAGTTCTGAGAATGTAAAGACATATTAGACAAATATAAGAATAAGATAGACTTTGGCACATCTGGTATTTGAAGGATATAGTTCCTGTTAGTAATGTGCAATTAATAACTTAAAGCCAGTGATCCTAAAGTTCTATATACTTTGAAGAAATAAAATGGAAAAAATTAAAGTGAAACCCCAAAGTATTATTTGCAAATAAAAAGGGTAAATGAAAGAAAACTTTTCAACGTAATCATAGGTCATAAATATCTCTTCATGCTAGGAAGTATACTTTAACACCATCTTTTGCTGAAGTCTGCAGACTTTATCTATAGAGGACTGGATAGTATATATTTTAGACTTTAAAGGCTATTGGATCTCTGTTGCAATTTACTCAACTTTTCCTGTAGTAAAAGCAGCTATAGACCACTTCAAATGGGGTGGGGTGTGTGCCAGTAAAACTTCATTTACAAAAATAGGCAGCAATCAGGATTATTACAAGGGCTATAGATCTTTTATACAGATAGACCATTATTAGCTCTCTATTTGGAAATGTAGATAGTCTTCATTGTTTTACTATTGTTAGTAATACTTTCCTAGCATCTTAATATCTATCTTCATGTTCATTCTTTTTTTTTTTTTTTTCGGAA
>PVJS01034074.1:0-21787 GCA_004027185.1 Glis glis | reverse complement strand
AAAAAAAAAAAAAAAAAAAAGAAAGGAATATATATGCTAGTTAGCTAAACACATCCTTCAACTGACTTTGCTATAAATATTTCCTAGTTGCATATAGCTTTAAATCTATTTGGTACATTTATTTTTATTGCATCTGAGTTCCAGTTTATAACAAATGAATTTGCAAGCAGAAAAAAAAAGCTTGGAGAAATGAAAACCCAGGACCACAATACTGGAGAAAGCACATTTTGTGTTTGAATATCAACTTTTGAAGGGAAATATTGATGTACTCAGAAATAGAAACTGATAAACATTGATGAATGAATTATGTAGACAGGGACATCAGAAGACTGTCATTTAGGCAGACACCCCTGCCTAGAAATGAGATTTGCTACACAACAGAACACAAGCATGTCCTCATTCCTTAAAGATCTGGGAGGACTGGAAGCAGGCTACTTGGGAGGAGGGGCATAAATAATAACTTTATAGCTTTGGCAATATACAAAATACTCTATCTTATATTTTCTCATTTTAACTTCATGACAACTTTATGGAATGTGATAGTATGATCATTTTTAAGCGACATAAATGAGAAAAAGAAAGATTAAGAGACTTGCTCCAAATCACATAGCCCGTAAGTACTATAATAGGATTTGAAACTAGGTCTTTGGATGCCATCTGCATGTCCTTCCCAACCTCCTTGCCTGCCTGACCACAAGACCTTTGCCTACACACTTTACAGTTTCAGCTTCCCAGGCCCTTCCCATCAAGCCTTTTCTAGTAATTTAAGGACAGGAAGTGGCTCTTTCTCCTTACTTTTCTTAGATGCTTGATATCTGTCTGATAACTGCAGGGTATCCGTGGGTAAGTTGTTTCTCCTCACTGGACTTCATTTTCCTAATCCTTATAGTTTCTTCTACTTCTCAAGTGCCCTAATTTTTTATTAGAATGTAAACTTTAATAAAGCATAATGAAACCAGGCTTGGTGGCGCACGCTTGTAATCCCAGTACTTGGGAGGCTGAGACAGGAGGATCTGGGTTCGCAGCCAGCCTCAGCTACTTAGTGAGGCCTCTGCAACTTAGTGAGACCCGGTTTCAAAATAAAGAATAAAAAATAGCACTGGGGGTGTAGCTCGGATGTAGAATGCCCCTGGGTTCAATCCCCAGTACTGCAAAATAAATAAATAAAGCATAATGAAAATAATAGTTGCCATTCCTTGAGCACTATTTGAAATCAAGTACTATACTGAATTTTTAACATACATTCACTTTATTTTATAGTTAAGACTTTGTGTGTGTGTGTGTGTGTGTGTGTGTGTGTGTGTGTTTGTGTGTGTGTGTATTACTAAGGATTGAACCCAGGAGCACTCTATCTCCAAGCTACACCCCCAGCCCTTTTTATTTTTTATTTGGAAACAGGGTCTCACTAAGTTGCTGAGAGTCTCACTAAGTTGCTGAAGCTGGCCTGGAACCTGTGATCCTCCTGTCTCAGCCTCCCATGCCTGGGGTTACAGGCATGCACCACCATGCATGGCTTTATTTTATGGTAAGACTTCTGAGCCACAGAGAAACTAAGCAGCTACCTCAAAGTCTAGGCTTCCCGTCCTCTATCTTCTGAGCCATACCAACAGCCTCTCCTCACTGATCTTCTGGCTTCCACTTTGGCATCACTATTCTATTATCTATGCGACATTCAGAGTAATCTTGTGAAAAATTTGTATCAGATCAAGTTCCTGGGCTGATGAGTTCCCATCCCATTTAGCTGACTAAACCCAGACTCCCCACTGCTTTTCTCCACACTCTGTGACAGACTAATAGCCTGCCCCAAATGTCCATCTCCCAATCCCTGGAACCTGTGAAATTATCTTATGTGGCAAAAGAGACTATTTTTAGATCTGATTAAGTTAAGGAACTTGAGGTGAGAAAATTATCCTGGATTATCTGGATGGTCCCACCTAGTCACAGGGGTCCTTATATGGAAAAGAAGGCAGTTCACAGTCCGGGTGTGGTGGCGCACGCTTGTAATCCCAGTACTTTGGGAGGCGGAGACCGGAGGATCCGGGTTCGTGGCCAGCCTCAGCTCGCTCTCTCTCTCTCTCTCTCTCTCTCCCTGTCTCTCTCTCTCTCTCTCTCTCTCTCTCTCTCTACTTAGTGAGGCCCTCCGCAACTTCGTGAGACCCGGTTTCAAAATAAAGTATAAAAAATAGGGCCGGGAGTGTAGCGCGGAGGTAGAACGCCCCTGGGTTCATCCCCGGTACTCTGTCTGAGGCTCCACCTGGGAGACAAGACACTGGTCTCCTGCTGAATCTCAAAACCTCAGGGGGTTTAGCCCCTTCATTGCGCTACACTGCTCCCCAGTCCAGACTGAGCCTGGGGAGATGCAGGGGGCCTCCTTCTAGACCCACCAGCAACTATTTATCATGTGTCTGTCATTTCCTTCCACACTGCCTTCTCTTCCAACCCAGGAAGCACCTGTTCTCACTCAGCTATTCTCCCTCACCTATCTTTCTGTGCTCTTTTTTTTTTTTTTTTTTTGCGGTACCGGGGATTGAACACAGGGGCGTTCTACCTGCGCGCTACGCCCCCGGCCCTATTTTTTATACTTTATTTTGAAACCGGGTCTCACGAAGTTGCGGAGGGCCTCACTAAGGAGAGATGATAGATAGATAGATAGATAGATAGATAGATAGATAGATAGATGAATGAGAGAGAGAGAGAGACAGGGAGAGAACTGAGGCTGGCCGAGAACCTGGATCCTCCGGTCTCCGCCTCCCAAAGTACTGGGATTACAAGCGTGCACCACCACGCCCGGCTTTCTGTGCTCTTTTGAAACTCAAACACAAAGGAAAAAGTGTCATTTTCTCTGCCTTCTGCTATCATATCCCTTCTCTGAGGCAATATTTGAGAAAGAGTACCTTACTCAATGGGGAAAGGACCACATAGGAGGAAGATGTCTGTAAATATTCCAATTAGTTTTCCTTCTGTTCCAACAATGCTTGAATGGGAAAAATTACACAGCAGAGTTCCTTAACCTTCGTTAAATTCCAACGATTAGTCAAGACATAGACAAGCCTGTCTCTGTTTCAGAATATCCAGAATGAGGGTCATGTGGAATGCCAGCCCTCTACCCAGTCCCTGAAAGAACAGATGAATGCTCCAACACGAGGGTGCAGGTACCAAGAGTATCTTCACCTCAATATTTTCCAAAAGACACAAACTCTATTCTGATCAAACTCGTAAAAGCCAGCAAGCTCAGACCAAAAGAAATGTGACCAGGTGGCATTCACCAATTGCTGCACTTCAAGTTTTAGTTGGAGTGCTCAACTTTTCAGGAAAGTCTTCTTTCTTTCTTTTTGTAAGACAAAATCGAAGTTAATAAAATTCTGTGCTTTTCATTTCAGTTGTTTCATCCTGCTGCTCATTTAGAAATCATGCCAGGCACTAGGTGTGGTGGGGCACACCTGTAATCCCAGTACTTGGGAGACTGAGACAGGAGGAACACAGGTTTGAGGCCTGCCTCAGCAACTTAACTCGACTCTCAGTAACCTAGTGAAACCCTGTTTCAAAAAAAAAAAAAAAAAAGGAATGGGAGTGTTGCTCAGAGGTAAAATGCCTCTGTGTTCAATCTCTAGTACCACAAGAAAAGAACAGAAATCATGCTATACTAGAAGTTTCATTCATTTCTCCATTCACGCATTTGGTGACTATTTCATGAACATGCCAGGCACTGTGCTGAGAACGCAGAGTCACAGCCAGGCATGTGTCACAGTTTGATTCTTAAATACGCACCGGGTTTCATTTCCCAATCCAGCGTGATCATGCTATGGATATGAATTTGAAAAACCATAAAACCACTAAATGCTCTGACTGGAAACATTAGTTATTATGGGCTAAGAAATGTGTAGTTAGGAGATATGTGGCTAAGAAAAAAGCATTAATAGTGGCTTTCGGCTGCATAGGCAGAGAATAGAATGAAAAGACCTTTTATCGGTGTGTAACTGTGTGAACAGAGCACGGTGCGGAGAGGGCATTGTGCTGGAGTATCAGGTTAAATGCCACTGTGTTATTACCGGTCTAATGAATTTTAAAAGTATCATTCTAACGCAAATCCATGGAGCTAGGAAGACAAAGGAATTGTGCTGCCCTAGCTGAAAACATTGCCACTAGCAAGGCGCTTTCTAAACCAGGAGCAGTCAGCCTGGCTTACTCACTGGACCCATTAGAAACTCAAAACAAACATCTCTTTGAACTGGTCGTTCTGAACCCAAGTTGAAGACCAGAGGAAAAGCTCTAATTGTAATCTAACAGTTCAGGAAGCAAAAGGCTATGTGTGAGTTACAGTCTCACACAGCCCAGAATTTCTATTTCACAGAAAGTAAAGGAACTAATTAATGTTACATTTTCCACCTTACACATCATGTGTTTTTTTTCTCACCAAAATATAAGGCTGAAACTTTCTTTGCCAAATTTCTATTAATTAGTGGTAATTATATGGGGCTTGCAGACAGTTGAATTAGGTCACTGACTAAAAAGAAAGGTTCCCTTATAGAAGTTGCTGGGTTGTTCTCCTTTCTTTTCTTTTCCCCCCTATGTAATAATTTTATTATTATTTATAGAGTAGCTAAGGAGCCAGAGCTATTTCCATATGAAGTCTAAACAAAGTGGGTATTCAGATGAGCTTCCCTCTGGAGAATGAGGGCTTTGAAAATAAAACGGAAACAAGAAGAAATACCGTTTCTCAATACTTAAACTGCAGTCATAGTATAAGGATTATCTCTTATAGACTTACTCTTCCACTCAAATCACAATTTTGTGTCAAAAGTTATGTCTAAGCAAACCTACATCAGGAAAGAGTATAAATGAAGAAAGAAGCAGCTTCTTCAACTAGGAGCCATACTATACCTCACTACAGTGTTGCAAGTAATTGGGAACCAGGACCCAGCAACACTAGTGAAAACCAGACTTTCTGATGGAGGAGACAGGGTTTGCTGACTCAGGGTCTTCCTCTCTCCCCAAATTGTGCACTCTGTAACCAAGTACCAGGGCCTTATCTGCAAGTCACACTGGGTAATTCTTAGGTAACTCTGTGCAGTGTTGCTGATAAAAGGCCATCTAATCACAGCCTTAAATGCAAGGACTAAATTGCAGCAGATTATCTTGTTTCCCATTTTTCCACTCAGCCCAATGCCTAGATCCAGGGCTCGCTTCCATCTTTGACAGTTGGCTATTGTTTCCCCAGAAGGGCTGCAAATCTGTCTACAGTTTTATCCTCTTCACATTTTTGACTAGTAAATGTGAGCTTCTAATGAAAACAATTGAAACTAATAATTGGAAATTCCTCTTTTAATGTTTCCAGGTTTAATATTAGACTTTATGCCTTTCTTCTTCCTATCAAAAGAAAGGGGGTCAGAAAGGACCCAGCAACCTGGTTTCCCCACATATGCATGAGGGACATCTTTGTAGACTGGTGAAGTACCAAGTTCACATTTGTATCACACCTGGTGATGAGCATGCTTATACCTGGTTTTGTCTTCATCACCTACAGTCCCTAAGTCTTCTCATTGTAGCTGATAAATAGTTTTGGTGACATACAGGAAGTCAAATTCTATGCCTGGAATTTAGAAATTCTGGCTATCTGAAGTTAATTCTACACTGTTTTCTCATCATGCCTATGGAAGTAATCAGATTCCCTTCTCTTTCATAAACTCTGTCATGGCACAGTATGTCACCTGGTCTCCTTTTTGTTTTTTTGCATAGTGGGTATTGAGCCCAGTAGCCAAGTGCTCTACCACTGAGCTACATCCCCAGCCCTTTTGATTTCATTTTGAGACAGGGTCTTGATAAGTTGTCCACACTGACCTTGAACTTGCAATCCTCCTGCCTCAGCCTCCCAAGTAGCTGGAATTACATGCGTGTGCCACCAAGCCCGACATCTGCTCTATTTTTTGTTAGTCAGTTTGAACAGCATGAGTTAAGCAATATTAAGTCAGCCAACTGGATCCACTGCTGAAAGTGTTATATTGGCCTTCCCTTCCCCATATCTATCATTGTATTTGGTCCTGCCAAGGTCGGAATGAATTAAGAAATAAGATATAGGAGACAGAAAATGGCCTTAGATTTGCAGCAAATAGGTTTTGCCCAGCCTGCATTCTCTAAAAGAAAAAAGAAAGAGAAAGCATTGGGCATGCTCAATTCTGCCACCAAATTCACTGATTAGGTAAGTCCTTCTCTTCCCTGGGGAGGAGGGAGTAAAGAGGCAGAAGGAAGTTGGTGGTGTTATCTTCGGGAGGGTAGAGTGGAAATTCCTTTCCCTCTGTGGGTACAGGAACAGTGGGGACTAAATATTCTCCCCTAACACACTTGTGGATGCTGGAAGAGTCCGAGGGAGGGGAAGTCACATTGGCTGGGTGGTCTAGGCCTGCCTTGCCAACCTGAGCTTGGCTGGGGTTTGTAGGTAAGGAGGTGGCAGAGCCACAAATGGACCTTATGGAAGGTTAAATGGACACTAATGGGAGGTTAAAACCTTCTTCATGACAAATGGTGCCTTGCAAATATGACACTTGTGGGACTCATGACTGCCTGAGCCAGCATGACTCTTTCTCAATGAATAAATCTCTGACTTGAGGGGGAAGTTTTAATCATCTCAGTGCCTATTCTCCCACCACAATTCTAAAGGCCTAGCCACGGATGCCTGGAACAGACCCCATATCCCTGGCCAAACCTAATGGAGGAGCCACTACCTTCTTGATATTGCTATTTAAAATTTACTTTTGAATTTTACCACATGAAGAGAAAAATTTGTAGCCAATGGAGTTCTTTTTTTGTATTGGTGATGGAACCCAGGGGGGCATTCTACCTCTGAGCTACCCCCCCAGCCTTTTTTATTTTTTATTTTGAAACAGGAGCTCACTAATTGCAGAGGCTGGCCTAGAACTTGCAATCCTCCTGTCTCACCCTCCAAGTAATGGAGTGTGCCACCATGCCCAGGTAACCAATGGAATTCTAAAGAAAGTGCAGAGAAAAGCTATGAAATTTAATATAATTAGCCTGTCATAAAGAAATAGACAGTGTATATGTGTGTGTGGGGGGGGGTCCTGGGGATTAAACTCAGGGGAGTTCTACCACTGAGCTATATCCCCAGCTCCCCCATCCCTTTTTATTTCAAAATAGGGTCTTTCTAAATTAGCCCACACTGGCCTGGAAGGTGCTATCCTCCTGTCTAAGCCTCCCAAGTACTGGGATTACAGGCATGCGCCACTGCACCTGGCTAATAGGAATAGACTTCTTAATTTAACCTATGAAGTCCTGTGCTTAATGTTCTCATCCAAACTTATTCAAGTCTTCTTGATATTTTTAGCGACTATCTTAAGAACAAGAAGTTGTTTCTCTTTCCAGAAGAAAGAAAAATATAAAACTGAGAGGAACATATATTTAGAGAAGTAAATCATGCTTGTAACCTTAAGGGGCTTTATTACCCATCTATCTATAAATACAGCTATATGAGTATTTGTAGATACATAAGTGGTATGTATATATTTACTCTGAATAAGGCAGACTTCTTAGTAACAAATGGGACACATTCTGGTTAGTTTAAGTAAAACTACTATTTGACAAAGGATATTGAGGATGTTAGGTAGCACAAAGGATCAGTATTAGAGGCTATGTGTCAGGAACCAGGCATAAACCACATTATAGGGGCTACTCCAGTGCAGACACCATAACTCATACTAATAGGGGCTAGATTCCAGGAGTTCTGCTACAACTGCCCTTTAAACATAAGATGTTTCCAACTCCACTGTCACCAATAGATCTTTTCTTTACTGTATCTATACTTCATTTTCGTCACTTCTAAATAAGAACTTTGCATGGATAGGACTGGATGGGGGGCATGCCTGTTCCTTAGCTGCAAGCAAGGCTAGAAGAGTAATTTGAGGAAAAGGAAATCGAACAGTGGCTGAAAGGATGCTAGGTTATCATAACCTGAATAATGATGACTTTGGTCTACCTCTTGATCGTTCAACAATAGTATTCAGCTCCCCTTCCATACTAACATTCCCCAGCTCTGCATTTTAGGAGGCAGAACATGCTCCTCTTCTTCACGGCATCTCCTTTGTCTAGCAAGTGTCAGAATTTGATCACAACTACTTCCTCCAAGCTATACTCCATTATCCTCTGCTGTCTTGCCTTCCCACCATTGATGGCATTTTTTGTGTGTATTTGTGAACTCCTTATCCAAGAGACTAACATTTATTGCCTCTACTATTGTTACTATATTGAGCGTTTGGAAAGGACAGGGTATGATAGTTAATTTTATTTGTCAGCTTAGCTAGGCTCTGTTGGGCAGTTGTTTAAATTGCCACTCTAAAGCTGGGCGTGGTGGCACACGCTTGTAATCCCAGTACTTGGGAGACTGAGACAGGAGGATCAGAAGTTTGAGGACAGCCTCAGCAAGTAGTGAGACTCTCAGCAACCTAGCGAGACCCTGTTTCTAAATAAAAATGAAATAGGCTGGGGGTGTAGCTAGGAGGTAGAATGCTCCTGAGTTAAATCCCCAGTGCCAGCCACACACACACACACACACACACACACGCGCGCGCGCGCGCGCACACACACGCACACACACAAATAAATAAATAAATAAATAAATAAATAAATAAATTGCCAGTCTAGAAGTTGTTGTGAAAGTAGACGTGATTAATATTTAAATAGGCAGACTCTGAATGAGGCTGATTAGCTTCTGTAGTGTGGGCAGGACTCATCTAATCAGTGGAAGGCTTTAAGAGAAAAGATAGAAGTCTCCAGAAGAAGAAAGAATTCTGTTTCCAGACTGCCTTCAGACTCAAGATTGCAACTCTTCCCAGGGGCTCTGGCCTGCTGGCCTGCCTTACAAACTTCAGGCTTGCCAACTCCCAAAACTGTGCGGGCCAATTCCTTAAAATACATCTCCTTCTCTATTTTTATATGCATCCTATTGATTCGGTTTCTCTGGAGAATCTTGACCAGTATACTGGAGTAGGCAGTTGAAAAAGATAACATAAGTAAGTTACTGGCAGGGAATTTTCAAAGCAGAACTTAAATCTATCTATCTATCTATCTATCTATCTATCTATATACATATATATATGGAGAGAGAGAGAAAGAGAGAGAGATGTTCTTCTGCGTTTTTTCACCATAGTCATTCTGTTACTCCAGTTTTACTTTCAAAGTTTGACTACAAAATTTGATATGTCTTTCTCCAGGCATGCTCTTTATTGGAAAGAAAGTCCAGGTTGTATTTCAAAATTGCAGCCACTAGCTTGCCAAGTTTCTTTGGACTTTAGGTTTTCTCAGGCTTAGTGACCTGGAAGAAAATTATTCTCTTTTCTCAGAAAAAAAAAATCTGTAACAACCTTGATTTTTCTCCTTGTGTCAAAGACAACTCACACTAGAATGTGAGCGAGGGCCACACACACCACCATCATTCTCTGTTTTATTTCTCCATTTCTTTACTCTGTAGGCCTTGTAAAGCCATAGGTTAACGTAGATCAGTATAACATCACAGCCTCACATTTAAGAAGCAGAGCCAGGGAGAAC
The DNA here is from genome assembly GCA_004027185.1 of Glis glis. Lineage (NCBI taxonomy): Eukaryota > Metazoa > Chordata > Mammalia > Rodentia > Gliridae > Glis > Glis glis. The sequence goes on along the minus strand of PVJS01034074.1, from coordinate 12,235 downwards.
TTTAAATGGGATCCCTGGACCCATGGACACCTCTCCTAGCCACCTCCACACACCCTACAGCAGCTCCAGTGCCTCCTGCCTCACAGTGCCTCCACCCTCTAGCAAGATGTTATTTTCATTATATTTGATGATTTTAGCTGCTATTCCAATGCTTCTCATTTATTACTATGCCAATATATGTCTGCGGGTGGGGTGACTCCCCGAGAGGTGTGGGCTTGGCTACAGGAATCTGCACTGACGAGCATCTCAGGGGATTCTGATGGGGGAGAGGGAGGCCCATGGAGAGCAGAGGGGATTGTACCTAAGGATCAATGCAGTAGCAGTAAGTCAAGCTCCTTCCCCTTCCTGCTGGCTCATCTCTCAGTTCCAACCCTCTCTTCCTGTTTGCCATCGCAAAAGTCCAAAGAATAAGTTGAAACAACTCGAGAGAGTGGAAAGCGTGGAGAAATACAGAAAACAAGCCCCGGTAGAGAAAGAAGTTAAGCCTGCAGAAACCGAGGGGGTGGGGTGGTAGATGGTGTGGAAGTTCATACAGCAATCATTTTTGTATAGTCCCAGTTCATTCATTTTGCTTTCATTCTTGAAAATAATTAAGATGCTGATGTGTACCAAGGCAGTAGCCTAGATACTGGGAACTCAGAACACAGTGCATACCCTTTAAGCTCTTCCATTCAGCCTGGCTCTACCCTCCCCCACCAACGCTGGTCATCTGAGTTCCCCAGGATTGTGCCCCCTGCAAGAGTGCTCCCCGTGTCCAGCAAGAGTGGACACGGGGAGCAGAGGACAGGGCAGCAGCTTCCCCCATGTCTGGTCTAGATGTAGTCCTGTGGGCTGGTCTCTTAAGGCGCCTGTTGACTCAGCATTTTGTGAAGTCCTTGATCTTTAGCACCAGGGCCTCAGCATGGCCTCCTAGAACAGTGCTCGGAGTAAATGCTGACAAAGGGCAAGAGTAATGACAGGTCCATCCTTTCCCCAGGGTCAAACACACTGGAGCAAGTTGCTCAGCTTCAGTATTGTGCAGACTCTTTTAAAGGAAAACACCTTTACAGCCTCCAAGAAAGTGTCTGCACGCTCCAAACTGAGACAAACTTTCTTAAGTGACATCCAAATTTATTAAAATATCCTTCAACCACATATCATGGGACAAGAGGTTTTATCTGTGCAGCATATGAAATGATTTATTTTAAATTATCATTAAAATGAACAAAGACAGCACTGTGGGGGAGTCCAAGGATCGCCCAGAATATACCCACGGCTCTATGCTTGATCCTCCCTCCACCTGAGGAAGGGAACCTCACCATCCCACCGCTGTCACACCTGCCTGTCTCCTTCAGGGCCCCCAAAGCAAGGCATGCAGAACCGACTCTCCAATGGCTTCAGGTGACCTTTCAGTCCCCAGGGTCCTCTCAGGACTCTTATGTCCAAAGGTGGGAATCTGGAGAATTGGCAAAAGCTGGAATTTTTTTCTTTGCTGATTCCTTCCCCTGCCTCCAGAGCATAGAGACACCAGACAAATCAAGTCCCAGAGACTATCTCATGGTTCCCCAGCTTAATTATAAGAGGTAGCTGCTGCTGGCTGCCAACCTAGTATCTGTTCTTCATTATGAAGAGATTCTCAATTATGCTCCAGGGGACAATGTATCCAACTTTGTTTCCCTTCTAGGGTGATGAAGGGACATGCTTTAGCCTTGATTGAAAGTTGTAGGCAGAATGCTGGACAGGTTTTCTGGAAAGCTCTTTCAAGGGGTTCAGGGCAGTTTTTAGGCAGTTTCTGCCCTTCACTCAACTCTCTCTGGTACTAGGAGGCTGTACAAGAAGTGGAGCTGCCATCACTGATCGGGGATGGCCGTGGGCACAAGAGCCGCATCGTCAGGGTGGCTGCCACTGAATGGGGGTCCCTGGTGACCTTAGGGATCCTTTGTACTGGCTTCAGATTCTCTATCTCCACATTTTACTTTTGTGAGAAAAAGAAAAAAAAACCCAACTAATTTGTTTAAACCACTGTTTTTAGAGGTTTCAGCTATGCATAGATAAGCTATTCAAACAAAAAGTACATGCTACACTCACAGTGGTACTTGAAAAATGTGTCTGTGAGATTATTTTGAAGCATGTTGAATCTTCTCTCCTTTGAGACTTGCAAGTATTTTGGACAGATTTGTTATTTTTCTTTTCTATCAAAATGAAAAACGGATCCAAATTTCCTCTGTCTCACAGTTTTGTTGACATAAAGCAGAACTGACAGCTTAATATATCTAAAGTGGATCACACTGCTTTGTTTTTGTTTATGAGTTTGTATTAGAATTTACTCTTTAGAGAAATAGAACAAACAGAATGTGGACAAATATCAAAGGAGATTTAACATAAGGAATTGGCTCATGCAATTATGGAGGCTGGCAAGTCCAAAATCTGCTTGGTAAGCCAGCAGGGTAGTGAGCCACTAAGGTGAAAGACCTCGGACTACAATTCCAGCCCCTAAGGTCAGTAGCTGTTTCAGTAAGCATTCTCACTGCTATAATCCAAAACATCTGACCACACAATTTAGAGCAAGGGAGATTTATTTGTCCACAATTCTGGAGATTTCAGGGGTTCAGTTCATGTTAGGCCAGGTTACATTAGTGCTCAGGACATGGTGGTGGGAGGAGAGAGAGAGAGAGAGAGTGAGAGAGAGAGAGAGAGAGAGAGAGAGATTGATTCTGCTCTCACATCATTGAGGCCAGAAATAAGAGGTAGCAAGCAGGAGATTCAGGGACACAGCATAATTTCCAAGGCCACACCCCAGTGACCCACTTCCTCCACCCAACCCCCACCGGCCTAGGTTACCACTCAATAAGTCCACTACAATGAATTTATCCACTGATGATATTACAACACTTATAAATTATATCAACTCTGAATATCAAAACATGATCTCTTTCAGGAGGCATTCTATATCCAAACCATAACAGTAGCTTAGAGAATTCACTCTTGCTTGAGAGGTTGATCTTTCTGCTCAATTCAGGCCTTCAGTTGATTGAATGAAGATCACCCACATGATGGAGGGCATCTGCTTACTCAGAATTTTCTGTTTTAAGTGTTAATCTCATCCAAAGATACTCTCCAAGTTAACACATAAAATTAACTATCGCAGAGTTTTACTTGTTTATTTTTAAAGCAGACTGACCCAGGGATAAATGGTACATACATTTGTGGCCTTGCCAATCCCTGGAGTTGTTTTTCCTCTTTAAGAATGAAAACAATATCTAAAACTCATAACTATCTCTTAATAATAGTCTTCTTACTCCCCACTTTAAGGAAAGTTAACAGAGATATTTGCACTCAGGCAAGCCAAAATTTACATTTATTGAAATTCTCACTGCCTTCAATCCTTGCCCAAATGTTCCTTAAATCCCAGAAGAACCAGAGTTCTAAATTATTACCAACCAAGAGTAGGGAGACTCACTTTGAGATATAGCAGGGAGCTCCAGGAGTTAATTCTTTGCCACAGGCCTGACATTCTTATTGTAGAATTTAATAATGTCACACATCCTTTTTCCCCCATTCAAAATAATAATTTAAAATATAAAATATCATAGAGTTTTCTGAATCTGAGCTCTTGTATATCCCAGGGGTTATTGTCATTAGTTTGTGGTCTGGCTAGTCAGGGTAGAGAAGAAGCATAATCAATCCTCTGTCCAATACTATATCACCCTACAAAGGATTTGAGACATGTTATAAAAATATATGTGCTATGAAAAGAAATTTTAAAATAGGACACTCTTGAGGACATTAAGGTCTGGGTCTAGAATGTCCCCAAAGGCTCATGTGTTGAAGGCTTAGTCCCCAGTGATGTCCAGAGGAGGGGCTCTGGGAAGTGATTGGATCATGAGAGCCCTGGCTTTGTCAGTAGATTAGTCCACCAATGGATTCAAAATTTGATGGCCATTGGGAGGCACTGGAAACTGTTGGAGGTGGGGCCTAGCTGGAGGAAGTAGGTCACTACCCCTCCCCTCCTTCCTGACTGCCACAAGTTGAGCAGCTTTCCTAGGCCACGCCTTTCTGCTATGATGTCTTGCTTTACCTCATGCCCAAAGCAACGGTGTTAGCTGACCTTAGATTGCAACCTCTGAAACTGTGAGCCAAAATAAACCTTTCCTCCTTTAAGTTGTTTATGTCAAGTATTTTGGTCACAGTGACAAAAAGCTGATGAACACAGAGGGCAATGAAGCCAAAGTCAAAATGAATTCACAAAATGTAACCCACATATGTTTATATATTTGCTAGAGGTAGGCCATAAATATGGCTGCAGTATTTCTAGTGGTCAAAAGAAAGTGAGAAATCCAGTTATAGGATTCAGAATTTTCCATAAAATAAAGTAAGAGGGAAAAAATGTTCCAGAAAGTGTAGTTTTCCTTGATTTTGAGTCTTCTGTGGATATGAAATATCACGGGTAATTACCTTTCATAATATTCCTACTGAAAGATGTACATTTATGATTTCACACCTCTGTTTATGGTAGAATATCTTAAAGTGGCTAATTCTGAAGAGAAAGAGTCCACAAAGGAGCAAAATAATCTTGTCTCAGTATGTCACTTTCTTTAGCTTTAATCTAAGGGCAAGATTTGGACTGTGCATAGTGGTTTTTGAATCCTGCATCTTGGACACTCTTGAGATTCAGGGTGCTTGGAGGGATTCCCTGGTTTTGGTGTCAGAGCTGTGTGGAATCCAGCCTCTTGTTATCATCTGTTATCTTTTAAACCTATTTCTGGATTCAGCTTGCTGATATTTTTGTTGAGAAGCTTTGTATCTATGCTTATCGAGGATACAGGTCCATAGTTTTCTTTGCTTGGAATATCTTGTCTGGAAGATGCTGGCCTTGTGAAATGAGTTGGAAAGTGTTCCTTCCTCTTTTATTTTCTGGAAGGGATTTTGTAGATTAATATTATTTCTTCCTGACATATTAGCTAGAATTTGCCATTGGTATTGCCTCATATTTTTTTATGTCCTTATCCACCCCTCACCTGGGTAGGGTTGCAAAATAAAATACAGAATCCTCAGTTAAATCTGAATTTCATATAAATAACAATTGTAAATGTGAGTTTGTCCCAGGTAATATGTTATCAAACTTACATTAAAATATTATTCATTGCTTGTCTGTAATTAAAATTTAACTTACTCAGAAAATTGAAAACATGTTTACGTAAAAAATTATACATAAATGTTCATATAAATGTTATTTATAATAGCCAAAAAGTGGAAACAGCCCAAATATCCATCAACTGATGAATGGATAAACAAAATGTGGTCTGACCATATGTATTAGAGCTCTCAGAGAAACAGAACCAATAAGATGCAATAGGAGATTTATTACAAAGAATTGGCTCACAAAACTACAGAGGCTGAGAAGCCCCTTGATCTTCTGCCTGCAAGATGGAGACCCAAGAAAGCTGAGAATTTATTCAGTCCAAGTCCAAAGACTTGAGAATGAGGGGAAACGATGATGTAAATTCTAGGCTGAAGGCTGGAGCATATCGGATGAGATATCCCAGCTCAAGCAGTGAGGCAGAAAACAACAACAAATTCCTCCTTCCTCTGCCTTCTTGTTCTATTATCCGGCCCTTAACAGGTTGGATGATACCTACTCACATTGGTGAGGGCAGTCGATTTTATCAAATCCACCAACTCAAATGCCAATCTCATCTGGAAAAAGCCTCACAGACACACCAAGAAATAACACTTAACCAGATAGCTGGGAATCCCCTAATCCAGTCAAGTTGACAGAATTAATGATCAGCTGGGCGTGGTGGCGCATGCTTGTAATCCCAGTACTTGGAGGCTGAGACAGTAGGATCACAGGTTTACGGCCAGCCTCAGCTACTTAGTGAGGCCCTCCTCAACTAAGTGAGACCCTGTTTCAAAATAAAGGATAAAAAATCAGACTGGGGGAGTAGCTCAGAGGTAGAATGACCCTGGGCATAAAAAAATTAATGATCAGTGAGGTGTGGTGGCATATGTCTGTAATCCCAGTACTTGGAAGGATGAGACAGGAGGATTGCAGGTTTGAGGACAGTCTCAGCAAGTAGCAAGACTCTCAGCAACCCAGTGCAACCCTGTTTCAAAACAAAACAATAAAAAGGGCTGGGAGTATAGTTCAGAGGTAGAATGCCTCTGGGTTCGATCTCTAGTATAAAAAAAAATCATACTGAGGCAGGGCAGAGGACCTAGGAACAGAAAAAAATTAAAGCAGCCATCTGCAATCCCCCCTGTGAGGTTGGGGGAGGTAAGCAGGAAGGTGAGAGACTGATGGGCGCCAGGGAATCAGGGCCCTGACCAGCCCACAGATAATCATTCAAATTAAGGATCAAAATTGTGCAAAAGTCATTGGTTCCCCCAAACCCAATTCTGACCAATCATAAAAGAACAGATAGAAAACCTCAGGAAGGTTTAAAAGCCCACTCCCCAACGGGTTCGAGGTCACTCTCTTTGCAGGACCCCCCTTTGATGGGGGAACTGCTTTGTCTTCTATCTTTCCCTAACTTAAAATAAACTTTTATATTTTTATACCCTTCGCTACTCCTTGAACTTCATTGGTCGAAATCCACTGGACAAGAACCCTAAAAAGAGGAGAAACCCCATTTCAATACCATACAATGGAATCATAAAAAAGAACAAATTATTGAATCACACTATAGCATCAATGCACCTTTAAAACATTTTGCCAAGTGAATGAAGCCAGAAATAAAAGATCACATATATGATTTTATTTGTATGAAATTTCTAGAACAGGCAAATTCATGGAGACAGAGACAGATAAATGATTCCACAGGCTGGAGGAAGGGAAGAATGGGGAGCACTTGCTAGTGGATATGGGGTTTCTTTTTGGGGTGCTAATGATATTCTGGAAGTAGATACTAATAGTTGTCACACAACTCTGTTAATATACTGAAGACCACTACATTGTGTACTTTAAAAATATCAAATTTATAGTATGAGAATTCTATCTCAATAAAAATATATAATAAAAATGTATCTGGGCATACTGCATTATTTGCTAAATTTGAGTGCACCCGAATGGTAAAATCCAAATTACATCCTTTCACATTCAGCTGCAAGGGAGTCTGGAAAATGTTTCTTCATGGCTCATAATGTGGAAAACCACCAAAATGTAGAACAAGTGTTTAAAATGTGTTGAGCATCCTCAAATGGCAGATGTTTACTACAGATTCTGAGTAAAATGCCTGGATTTGAAAGCCATCTCCACCACTTACCAGCTGTGTGGCTAGAGAAGGTTGTTTAACCACCTGTGTCTCAGTTTTCTCATGAATAAAACCTGTCAGTACTAGAATCTCAATTGCTTCTTTACTGGCCTCCCTGTTTCCTTCTGACTACCCTCCTTCAATATTTGTTCAACAGAGCAACCAGCATGAGACTTTTAAGGAACAAATTAAATTGTGTCACTTTCTTTGCTCAAAACTCTTCAATGGTTTCTAAGGTTACTTGGAAAGGACAAAGGACAGAGACCCATACTAAAGAGAAACTTTTGGAAATAGAATCATAATGGAGAAAGACAGGGACAACACAAGTAAAAGCAAGAGAGATACAGATAAAAGTGGTGGAGGGGAACTGAGCCAGGAGCTCTCAGAAAGCAAACCATCGTGTTTCCCAACTTGTAAATAATAAAAAATATAAGCCCACAAATGGAAGAGGGAGCTCTCTGTGATGTTTCCACACATAACAAACACAGAGAGAGATTCTCCAAAGAACGATGTTTGTTTGGGATAGCAGAGCACTGCAATAGGAAAATGCGTGCCATGGACAACTATGGGAATATTCAAGGAGGTGGAGCAAGAGGAGGTTTTAAAAGGCAAAAATGAGGAGTATTACATCAGAAATTTTGCAACAATAATTCTTGGCCATAGGTTTGATAACAAGGGTGGCTCCTGTCCAAGATTGAACAGAGAGTTTCTGGGCAGATGTCCTCAAAGAAGTACTTTCTGCATAAGGTGTGGTGGCCTTTGTGCAAGGTTATGGCTCTGGCAAAGTCTTGTGATAGTTACTCTCAGGTTCTTATGCATGAAAAACATTCCTTCATAACCTCCCAGCTTTTTGTTGTTGATGTTATGTTCAATACATACAACTCCATTTTGATTCTGACAACCTTCACAGAAGTTTTAAAAAGTTATTTTGGCTAGGCGCTGTTGTGTGCCCCTGTAATCCCAGCTACCTGGGAAGCTGAGGCAGGAGGATCACAGGTTCAAGACAAGCTTGGACAACTTACAAGATCCTGTCTCAAGATAAAAAAATATAAGCCGGGCGTGGTGGCGCACGCTTGTAATCCCAGTACTTGGGAGGCGGAGACTGGAGGATCCCGGTTCGCAGCCAGCCTCAGCTACTTAGTGAGGCCCTCCACAAATTCGTGATACCTGGTTTCAAAATAAAGAATGAAAAATAGGGCCGGGGGTGTAGCTCGGAGGTAGAACGCCCCTGGGTTCAATCCCCAGTACTGCAAAAAAACAAAAAGTATATATATATAAAAGGCTGGGGAAGTAGCTCAATGGTAGAGTGCCTGTGAGTTCAGTCCCTAGTACTGCAACAAACAAAAACCTCTTGAAATAATTTCAAATAAAAATGAGCAACAAAAAAACAATTGAGATCAAATTACATGCAAATTATTATAAGCATAAAGACAACAACAACAAAACGACAGTGCCTTTAAATAAATCAAAACTGTAGCCTGTTATTTTAAAATACTAAAATACGCCGGGCGTGGTGGCGCACACTTGTAATCCTAGTACTTTGGGAGGCGGAAACCGGAGGATCCGGGTTTGCGGCCAACCTCAGCGAGCGATCGATCGATCGATCTCTCTCTCTCCTCTCTCCTCTCTCTCTCTCTCTCTCTCTCTCTCTCTCTACCTACCTACCTAGCGAGGCCCTCCGCAACTTTATGAGACCTGGTTTCAAAAATAAAGCATAAAAAAAATAGGGCCAGGGGCGTAGCGCGGAGGTAGAACGCCCCTGCGTTCAATCCCCGGTACCGCAAAAAAAAAAAAAAAACAAAAAACAAAAAACAAAAAACAAAAAAACTAAAATACATTAAGAACACAATATAAGCCATGAGGAAACCAGTTAAATTAAAATTAGGAAAACTCAGAAATGAAACAAGGAATAAAAATGAAGAATAAAAGAAAAAACTATTTTACATATGAAGTCTAGGAAGAACACAGGAACAAATAAACACAAGAAATAATGTGTAAAGTGTAAAGTGAAAAAGAGAAAAATGTTACAACTCCAAAAGATATAAAGGGGAGACAATACACAATACTGAAGATAGACACAAAAAATATATAATAGACCTGTACAGGTAGTGGGAGCTGCTGAAGAAACCCAATTTAAGAGAACAAATACTGGAAACTACAATTCAAGAAAAAAATTCCATATAATAAATGAATCGAAAGTATATAATGAAAAAACACACCATTCACCTGAGAATATTAACCTAAGATATCAACATGGCAGGTTCTAGTAAAATTATTAGATTTTAGAGGAAAAGAAAAGAACCCCTTTGGACATCTTAATGAAAAAAGTAAGTGCCTTATAAGGAAATGAAAATTAGATTATCTTTAGGCCTTTTGATGGCTACACTCCATACCATAAAAAAATTGAGTAACATATTTAAGATGTTCAAAGAAAGAAAACATAAGCCAAGAATTTCATATCCAGCAGAATGACTTTCAAGTATAAAAGGCACAAGCTGTTATCAGCATCCAAGAACCCAGAGAATATTGTTCCCCAGAGCCATTCCTGAGGAATTAACTGGAGGATGTGTGTCAGACAGCCTAAATGATTTGAGACATCGCCATACAGACTGGTGGTGAGCGCCCAAGTGCTGCTCCCTGCAGAATGAAGACTAAAGGCCAGGTGGAAGAAAGCACTGTGGGTCATGGCTGTACAGTCTGACAGTGTAGATATAGAACAACCACATAGAAAGAAAGAAGAATGGAGACAACATATACAAAAACAGCTTCACTGCTTTCAGTAACCACAACGGGTGGTGTTAGTAGTGTTACTCTGAAACTATTGTGTATGTAATGGGGAATAAAGTAAATGAGTAATTATGGAATATTCTAATTCTATCACCTTCTGCGTCCTTGAGAATCAGAGTTCTTACTATGGAAGAGGGGAGTCTTGAAATTTGTAGTCCTGATATTTGAATGGAAAATGTCAGTATGAATACATGAAGTATTTTATCTTTAAGAAACAAACATATATATATATACATACATATATAATATATACATATGTATATATGCATATGTATATATGTGTGTGTGTGTATATATATATATATATATATATATATATATATATGTATATATCCACTGAACATTTGTAGACACAATGCCCAGCCCAGGTCCCCCATGAACACTCCTGGTGCCCAGACTGTGGTCTTGAAATCTATGTCCCACTACAATAAACTGAGCTTCTTGTTCTTGAAGAATTGGCTGATTTCAGGTCTGGGGCAGGAAATGTGGGAAACGAGCCTGGAAATATGTCATCATTCCAGATAGCAAGGAAGCCAACAAAGACAATATAGGGTCCTGTCAGAAAGACTCAGAATCAACTCGATGAGGTTCCACGAGTCAAAAGAGGCGTAGTGGGAGCTTTAATAATAAAAATAACTACTATGGTGGGGGGAGGTACGACTATTGTTATACCAAAGCTTCTGGAGGGATTTCTGGAGTGGCTGGCAAAGTTCTCTTCTTTGACTTGGGTGTGTTTACAAGGTCGTGTGGCTGATGATACTTCACTAAGTTATACATCTGTTCTGTGTGGTTTTCTGTGTTTGTGTTTTATTTCACAATAAAAAGTTATTAAACATTACTGTTGATTGAAAGACCTTATTTAAACCTCTTGGGCCTTAGCTTCTTTGCTTGGGCCATGAGCAAATAACTTCTTGTGTACATGATGGAATTTTACTTTACAATCCAAACAATTCTGAACTCAAAGTGGTGATTTGTCATGATTATGGGAAATGACAGCACACATTCTCCAGCCCGGTGTTTAAATTGTGTTTAGGGAGTGGAGGCAGTAGAAAGTACTGGCTACATTTTGACGATAATTGTCTCTACACTCCCATTTCTATTCACAACTGCCTGGGAAAGACACCTCTCCTACCAGGAGCCCAGGGAGGAGGAGAAGGAGGAAGAGGAGGAGGAGGAGGAGGAGGAGGAGGAGGAGGGCATCATGCAGGCCAGCTCCATCTTTTCCTCTCAGGGGGATGGATGTTTATGATCACTGTTACATTATACCACTTAAGACTGGAACTATTACACAGCCAAAATCTTCTGAGGCCTGTCATGCATTCAAGGTTCCATGACTTCTTTCAGCCCAAATAAGACAGCCTTGGCTAGGAGGCTTGAGTGATGCTAGGCCCAGTCCCACTGTTGTCTGGGCTGTTAGTGTGCAGTGCTCAGCAGAGGGGTTCATCCAGGGAGGGAGGTTTGAGAGCCCCGTGGACGGACTCTGACCTTGACTGACAATGACCTGGCCCCGTCTCTGGCAGCCAGCCCAGAGAAGCATGTACGCTGATGTGGAGAAAGGGTATTACAAAGGTAGTAATGAGCCAGTTGTGGTGGTACACACCTGTAATCCCAGTACTTGGGAGGCTGAGACAGGAAGATCACAGGCCCAAGGCTAGCCTCAGCAATTTAGCGAGACTCTCAGCAACTTAATGAGATGCTGTTTCAAAATAAAAATAAATTTAAATAAAGGACTGAGGGTGTAGGTCGGAGAAAGAATGCCTGTGGGTTCAATCGTGGGTTCAAAAAAAAAAGTTAGTAATAAGGAGTTTGAAACCCCTCACCTGGTTTGGAATGCTTATATCCCATATTTCTCTTTCTTCTTTCAAATATATATTTATTCCTCCTATATAGAAATATTTTAATATCTTTACTATTATTATGGAATTATAATATTTTTGTCTATTAAAATAGTCACATATAATAAGAACAAAGACATTTTAAGTTTAGTTTTATGTTGGTTTGGTTATATTGTGTTTCACACAAATACCAGTCTGTAACTGAAAATTCAAAAACAGAAAAACAAGTGTCTTGTGCAGATAGTTTGAGAAGCACTGAAACAGACTACATTTAAATGAAGAAATTCTATTCATTAAAAGTTACCATAAAAAATACAAGTCATAGAGCTGGGGATATGGCTTGGTGGTAGAGCACTTGCCTAGTATGCATGAAGCCCTGGG
>PVJS01034073.1:0-21789 GCA_004027185.1 Glis glis | reverse complement strand
GAGAGAGAGAGAGAGAGAGAGAGACAGGGGGAGAGAGAGAGAGACAGAGAGAGAGAGAGCTGAGGCTGGCCACGAACCCGGATCCTCCGGTCTCCGCCTCCCAAAGTACTGGGATTACAAGCGTGTGCCACCACGCCCGGCGTGAAACCACTTTTCTTAATGTCTAACTCTTCCAAATCATACTGTTATCTTCTCCATTATTACCTGAATACTTCTTTGTTCGGTTAAAACTGTTCATTTAACTCTTTTAAAAAAGTGAATGTAAGTTACATAAACTTACAGTAGACTTTCGGTTCCACAAATAACTGATTTAAAAATGGACTCAGTACCTTTTGTGGCATAGGCTCTGGGGAAATAGCAGTGAAGCCGGGTCTTCCTCCTCTCCGCAGACTCCTTAGAGGCAATTCGTGGGTCCCACCACCTTAAGTTCCTGGTGGCCTACAGGATGTCTGAGCCTTATTCCGGCCCCACACTTGTCCTTGAACGTTCTATCCCTTTTCACAAGATTTTTTCACAAGATTTCTCCATGTATGTCGCTATCACTTTTAACTACATTATGATGTGAGAGTACAATGTACCAATAAAAGTATATTTTTAAAAAGAATAAAAAGATTTTACCTATCTTTTCTGCTTCTAGTCTCACCACCCTGATCTATTCTTCTCAGAAGAGCTAGGAACTTTCTACGAATACCATTTAAAAATCTCAGGGACTCCTAGCATATACCTTTAAAAACTCACTTCCAGAGGTGTCCACACCACCTGCCGTGCCCACAGGGTTCTCTCCACCTATCAAAACCCTCCACAAGTGGATTCCTTCTACTGCTTTTTCTTATCTCTAAAATGGTTTCTATTCTCTTCTGTCACACCATGCATGTGTTCTCTGTACACTAAACCATTTATTCTGCCCCCAACACTTTCATTGAAATGTCCATCTCATTTTCTGGTCATCTCTGCTGAATGCTTCCTTTCTCTGCTTGAAACTGGAATCCCATGTCCCTCCAGGCTCTTCCCGTAGGCTGCACCCTCTGCCCAGACAGCCACATGGCTCTGATTTGACCTACATATTGATAACTCTAACTTTTGTGTTTTGACCTCCAAGCCTGCCTATTAGACCATTTATTATATTTGTCCAAATGAAGGTTCCTTCCGTGCCTTTGTAAACTGTCTAGACCTAAATGCAGCCATTTTCTAGCACACCCTGCTTTTTTCTATGTTGGTCATCGTAGCACATGTCACCACTGCCTCTGATCCTGATACAGCAGTGTGGTCCTACACTCCCCCATCATCAACCAGTCGCCCAGGTAATGACCGTGCTCCATAAGGATTTCCAAAATAGTGGCTCTCAAATGGTTCATATTTCTGATGCCTTTGGTAATTATTTAACATGTATACAGGAATGGAGTACAGCTCGGTGGTAGAGACTTGCTGAGCATGCAGGAGTTCCTGGATTCCATCCCCAGGCTTTGGAATGTCTGGTGTGGCCTACAAACCCTTGCTTCTCACAACTCTCCTTCAAACCTTGGGCGGCTGATCCGCAAACCAGAACGATGCAAACCAGGAGCAACGAGAAGCACTGCTCTCGAGGAGTCCCTCCTCCCTCTCCTTGTCCTTTGCTGCGGCCCTGGCTAAGGTCGGCCTGTGTTCTGCCTGGGCTGTCACTGCCTCCGCCCTGCTGCCTGGGCACAGTCCTCACTGCAGACTCCACCCTGCCGCCACTTCCGGCTCAGACAGGATCCTGACCACCCAGCATCACAGGCTCTGCCCTGCCTTGGCTCCTCATACTGCATGCTCCAGGATGTGGGCCACTGGTCACTGGTGTCCCCTCTTGTCTCCCTGCTTGGCCCATCTATTCCCCTGTGCCTGAACTGGGCTCCCTCATTCTCACGACATGTCAACTCCTCCTTCCATCCTTGGCCGAGGTCACGTCTTCTCTGTGGCCCTTCCTCTCGCCCAGGAGAGCGGCATTTCCTTCCCTGGTCTTCCCCTTGTGTATTCTACAGAGTTCCACAACTGCAGTCACAGCGCTGTACTCCCTGCCCCTTTCCCAGAGTCGCTGGGGGTTAGGCTATGGAAACTGGAAAATTTAAATTTGGTAATATATAATCTTTTCCCCGTTTTTTTTAATCATTCAGTGTTTTCCCATTTCTTTTTATAGATAGCACTAATAATTTTTTCACTTGTGATATACTGAATTTTTTTTGCAGTACTGGGGATTGAACCCAGGGGCATTCTATCTCCGAGCTAGCTACACCCCCAGCCCTATTTTTTATTCTTTATTTTGAAACAGGGTCTCACTAAGTTACCGAGGGCCTCACTAAGTAGCTGAGACTGGCCACGAACCCGGATCCTCCTGTCTCAGCCTCCCAAGTACTGGGATTACAAGTGTGCGGCACCACGCCTGGCTAAGTATTCATGTATTCTGAGGCATAAGAAAGGTGTGAAGGGGGATAGGTGAATAGTTAACCTTAACTGAGGACTTACTCTTTGTGAAGGACTAGACTTACACTATTACATTTAAATTTCACAGTGGCCACACAGACATTCAGAACCTTAGTTTCTTGATCTCTAAAGTGAGGATTAAAATTAAAATGCCACAAAGCTACTGACAAATTAAAGACAGCACATATCACAGCATTTGGTGAATTATACAGTCCTCTACAAGCGGAATTTTGCTATCTCTACAAATGATGTAATTCTCAATGTAACAGGTGGTTACCTACAAATACAGCGGCCCATTGGAGAACACGTATGCCTACTGTATTTGGGATGGTTCCTTTAGGTCTGCATTTTTACATTTTTACATTTATCTTAAACTTATCCACAAAACAGATATTTAATGAGAAAATCTGTGCCATTTAAATATCAGGTAATCAGGTGTCCCAGGCCTTGAGCAGTATCATTAAGCCCACAGCAGTTTTACTGCCTGGTCTGCAAGGGGGTGTTACCTGGCGCGATGCTGTCTGGGTTTGGGGGGCTTCGTGGATCCGGGGTGTTGGGGGGCGTCACGGGGGCTTGCTGGGAGCCGCCTTCCAAGCTGCTGCCGTCCGCTTTCCCGTTCTGCATAGCGAGGTTGTGCTGCGTTGGATTAAAAGGACACTCTGGACCACCGGGAACACGAGGTGTGCTAACAGGAGCTCTGCCTGCAGTGCTCATCCGTGGATCTAGAACCTAAGTCCCATGCTGCCTGGTCATCCACAGCGGCTCAGCAATGTGTGTGGCAAGAACCTGAGCCGTTCAATGAGAGATTTCACTGATACCAATCTCAGATCTGTTTTATAATGACACTCTACTGGGTAACAATTTAAACCAAAGCTAATTGATCCTTACTCTGTGTCTGGCTCTACATCGAGTGCTTCATATCCATTATTTAATTTCCTATTCACAGAATTCCTGTGAGTTAAATATACTTAACTTTTAAACTCTCCCTAATCTCATACAGCACATTGGCCACACATTTGGCTTGGGGGGTCTCACATTAACATTTTATTTTATAGTTGGGCTTTGATTAGATTTTTAGTATGTCGAAATTTTTTAAGTTTCATATGAAATTTGAACAGCAGTCATACATACCAAATGAACAAAAAAAAACATTTATACTTTAAGTTGCATGCATTTATAAAAGGAAGACTTTGTGATTTTTAGAAAATAAAGTGCTGAAAAGAGACCCTCTCTTTGGTTTTAAGTGAATTATATCATTACAAATCAGTTATTATTATTTTTTTTGTGGTACCGGGGGTTGAACCCAGGGGCATTCTACCTCCGAGCTCTACCCCCAGCCCCATTTTTTATTTTTTGTTTTGAAACAGGATCTCACTAAGTTGCGGAGGACCTCACTAAGTAGCTGAGGCTGGCCACGAACCTGGATCCTCCTGTCTCAGCCTCCCAAGTACTGGGATTATAAGTGTGTGCCACCACGCTTGGCTACTAATTAATTGTAATTTAATACTTACCTGTGGCAATAATAGACCACCTTAAAAGCATTCCATTTGCATTTAAAGAGAGAAAAATAGACATTGTGGTAGGTTATGCCCTCAGAAGCATGGCTAGGTAGGCCTTATCCTCTTAGCAAAGTATTATCTTAATTACATATGAAAAATATGTATATTTTGAAAGAAAGTATGTAAGCTCATATTCAGAAAGAAAAATTTAGTGAAGAGCATGGCGGAGACCAATATTGGCTTTTTTCTGTGTGAAAAAGATGCAGAAAACATTTGCTGATATTGTTTCCTTCCTATACTTATTAGATCTTATAGTAAAAGACACCTTTATATTTTAATACATATTTAACTTTATAGCAATTTGATGATAGAAATGCATTTGTCCTAAAAGTCAAATACCATAAAGGCCATATGTTGAGAGCCTCACAGGATAGAATTGTGGGGGAAACAGAGTTAACTCTGTTTCTAGACTTCACCCAGGGCCTTTTGTGCTGATGTTAATCTCTGTCCATCCAAAACACAGGCTTTGTTCAAATCAGCAGTCTCAATTTAACCCTTTGTTCCTTCACCGGCTTCACCGATGACCCTCAGTCAGAGTAGTTCTAAGTCATGGCAGGTCTAACAGAATGTTACACTAGACTATTTTTAATAATTGATTGCTAAAGATAAAGCACTTTTACATATGCACGTAGACATAAATTTAAGGTTTTTCAGTTTGAATTTAGATCTTATCTTGAACATTTGACTTGACTAATTTAGTATTTATTTTTTTACTTTTGAACCTACACTACCTTATTTAAAAAAAGTGGAAAGTTCCTGCCAACTTTTATTATGAATAAAAAGGCAGTTGAGATAAAAATAGGAAGTTTCAATGGAGAATGGAGAAGAATTACTTTGTCTAGGTTCCTAGAATGTGACCATGAAATAAATTCCATCTAGACTTACAGGGCATTCCACCTACATTAATTTTTAAGAATGCTAATGCTAACCTTCCGTAACCTCTTCCTGGGGATTAGGGCTGAACAGGAAAATCAACTCTCTGGGTTAGTCACTAATTATCAGGAGACACTCAAACCTCTATTATCACTGCTAAGAATACAAACGAAGCCTGTAATGGCTAGGTAGCAACTTACTTTAGATTATAATGTACTGTCATCATCCGGGACTCCCTTCAGAAAAGTGGGAAGAACAAAATGTATTTCTTTTTATCTTAGTTGACCCTAAACATTTAAGACTAGAACAGTATCTTATAAGTTATAAACATGTAAATTAAAACACATACATCAATGTCATACTATATTAAATATGTTAAATATAATGTTAAACATGTAAGTTAAAACATACATCAATATATCATAATATACTAAATATCATATGTTAAAATATCAATAGAAATAAAAGTGGGATTTTTGTTTGTTTGTTTCATACTTTGTGCCAAATACATAGAAGTTATTTTATTGAACAAAATAAATACACATGTATTTAGTTTGGTCTTCTTTCAGAATTAATTTAATAGTATACTTTTCTTTTACCCAGTATTATTTAAGATTTCTAGAGATTTCGAGAAATCCCGTATCTTTTTACAGTGATTTTAGAAGAGAATTTTAGTTATCATGAATCACTCCTCCATTTTATCTTCCCTCCAATGTTTATTTTCTTCACCCATTTCTTTATTGTCTTTTGTCTACGAAGTAGGCCTTCAAAACGGGCTCATGTAGCAAGCAATGTTTCTCCATTTCTTTTAAGAACACACTCTTCCTGTTAGTTTATGTCACAGGAAGTACACGCAGCTTGAATTCGCCAGGGTCCCTCAGTGTTAGAGTAATCTCAGAGCTACACTCATGTGTTTTTTTGTTTTTAAAATGATACTTAATATTTGAACAAATAGAATTGCTCATTAGGGATTTTGTTTATATCTTCATCTATATGAGGTCCTAAACATTATAATAAAATAAGTATACAAAGATAAGTTAAATCATTATTTTGACAATATCTACAGCTCAAGGGAAGCAGTAAAAGTGTGTTCCAGAAAATGTAATCAATACATTAGGCTAATGTGGTATACATCATATAAAGATGATTCAAGAACTGGGCTGCAGGTGAATAGTTGCTCTCTTATCCTTCAATGCTATTTGGTCTCTTGGTCACTGGACAAAACTGTATGTATTCATTTTTTAACTCCCAGCATAGTATCTAGAACCTGATAGGCCCTCAATAAGCATTTGCCAAAAGTACAACGGATGAATGGGGACAGATGCTGCACCCATTACCTGGACAGAGTAGATGCATCCTCATCCGATGTGGCTTGCTGTCTTCCTCAACTATTTATTATGCAGGAGGCAGCTTTTAGAGCCATGATCAGAGAACACATGGCTGTTCAAGCCAGAGGCACCTTCAAGAACATTTGAGCCCATATCCGTACTTGACAGAGGAGAGAAGAAATCCAGAAAGGAAAAGGAACTTTTCACCTAGCTCCAGACGCCAGGGATGAGGAGTGGAGGGCAGGGCCCTGGCCACCTGGCTCAGGCCCCTGAATGGGTACCGGTGTGAAGACTAGATTGTAAGAGCTGAGTTTCAGTCTCCCTTATTATGTTGTTGCTTAAGTCAATCAACACAGTTCCTGGAATACAACTTTCTTGTTTCTAAAGAAGAGAGGAAATTTTGGCAGACTTCGAAGTATATTGTGTAACCCAATGCAATGTAATTTCATGCATACTTTATTATTGTTTCTCGCTCCAAGTTACTTATCAGTACTTAATTGTTTATTTTACTATGTCTGTTTGGAGCTATTTTATTCATTGAGTGCCCAATTTTCTAGGCATAGTGAAAAATTCTCAAGACTTTTATTGTGTGTGTGTGGTACTGGGAATTGAACCCAAGAGTATTCTACCTCTGAGCTACACCCCCAGCTCTATTTTGTTTCTTTTTACTTTGAAACAGGGTCTTGCTAGGTTGCTGAGGGTCTTGCTAAGTTGCTGAGGCTGGCTTTGAAACTGTGATCCTCCTGTCTCAGCCTCCCAAGTCCTGAGATTACAGGCATGCACCACCATTGGCCAAGACATTCCTATACATTGTATGAATAACCAGAACATTTGGCCACAGGTCTATAAGATCACTGTCAGCCATCGGAGACACAGGTGATGGGCAAATGTGTTGTGTTCACGAGGACATTTGAAATCTCACGCTACCTTCCCCCAGAACTGTAGCTAGAATATTGTTCTTAAAGATCAAAGTAGAGGTTATAAGGATTGGCATTACTCACTCACTCAGATGTCTAGACTTGTAGATGATTTTTCAAGACTTGCCCTGAACCAACTTATTTCTACTCCATAGAGCGTCTTTTCTGTTCTCAGGATGTGATTACATAATCAGACTCCATCACATGGAGAAGGGATTATTTTCGGCTCATGCTGTGCAAGCCATAGGCGTTTTCTGATAAGAGGCTGCTGTGCATAATTATAGGGTAACATAACATATTTACCCGTGATTTCAAGTGAAGCATCATCCTTCACAAATGTAAATACTGCGGTTGGGGATGATTTGTGACTAACTGAATTCACAATTATTAACTAGGTTTAATCCACGGGTGTTAAAGGATGCTCATGAATGTGAAATTATGCTTTTCATTTACTGTTTTTGTTGTTGTTTTGCAGTACTGGGGATTGAACCCAGGCCTCTTGCATACTAGGCAAGCGCTCTATCACTGAGAGTTCAAGCTACAGTACCTGTTTCTACCAATTTTTTTGTGTGTGTGTGTGGTACTGGGTATTGAACCCAGAGGCATTCTACCTTCAAGCTAACCCCCAGCCTGATTTTTTTTATTTCTTATTTGGAAACAGGGTCTCACTAGGTTGATGAGAGTCTCACTACTTGCTGAGACTGTCCTTGAACCTGCGATCCTTCTTTCTCAGCCTCCCAAGTAGTGGGATTACAGGTGTGTGCCACCACACCCGGCTCTCAATTTTTCATTTAAAATGTCCTCTCAATGCTCACTATCAGTAAGCATATCAAGGAAAATAGAAATTTGGGGAATAAATCAAATTTTGTTGGTGGTGGGTGTGGATATTACTTTCTAGGTTTGTTTTAGTAATTCTAGTAAAAGAACTTAGTAAAATTCAGTCTGTCATAAAAAAGTGGGCTCTCTAATCAAAACAACTTATGAGTGATGACTGCTGATAAGCTTTCAAGTTTAAATTTAAAATAAACTTACAGACCTTTCATAGCTACAGGAAGAAACCCTTAGTAAAGAAAACATGTTTGTTATCGTCTCCACACAAGTTCAGGGTGAGTGCACTGTTCTCTGCAGGTTCAGGGTGAGAGCACTATTCCTTTTGATTCTTCACGCCTAAGATTTGCTGGCTGCCTTCCTACCATGAACTTCTCCCTCAGCAATTGCTCTAAATGGTAGTTTAAGTGCATATAATATTAATGTAATATGTAAGAGATAGTTTAATTAATTTGTTTATTAGATTTCAGTTGAGGAAATCTTTGTCCCAGGAGTATTCTCCATGTTGGTTTGGTCCGTCGTAGGCACCAACTTCCCTGCAGGACGAGAATAACTGCTTTGGAGGAGGCCCCGGGGGCCTGGATCTGGGATCCGCCTGGAGTCAGGAGGTGTCAGCCAGTGAGGTGCTTGTCCTTACTTTGTGGAGCACTCTGTGCTTTGGAAGTGTTTCCATCTCAAACATTTACTGGTGGTGATAAGACCATGGAAACTTTCAGCACCACAGTTCTCCACTCCCTCTCTTCCTCTTAGAACAGGCCCGCTCCTGGGAGCGGAACACATGAGCTCACAATGTCCCCATTGAACTAAAAGCACGCTCATATCATACCTAATACTTCCCTTGTTTACCCACCTCAACTGTTCATTATCAGGAAAAAATGTCTAACCGAATGAACTAAGATGTGGAGTAACTTGTGTGCGGAGCCAGTGATACATGCACGCTGAAGCAGGTCACCCATTCCTTGAGACGCCACGTGGTCAAGTTATACCTACATTTATCTGTGCCCTGGTTTCATACTGGAAATTTTCAAATGTGTACTTGTCGGATCTTCTTTGACGCATCTTGAACAGCCTGGCGCCACGATTACTGAGGTGGGAGAGCTCTTCCAGCATGATGTCCCTGGGGACGCTGACCTTCTTGCCCAGGTCCATGCCATCTATGTCTGTAAAACAGTGCACACATGCATGAAAACCTCACGGCAAGCATGGCCTACGCTTCCAGAACTGCATGGCTTGTTGCTGCTCCAGGCCGCCGAGAGTTGGAGCTGTAGTCAGGCAGCCTTGTATTAAATCCTGGCTCCACCTCTTTCTAACTGCAAGATCACAGGAATGTTGCTTATTTTGTCTAAACCTCCATTTCCCCATCTCTAAGGTGTGGCCAATAACAGTAATAATGACTACTGCAAAGAGTTGACAGGAGAATTAAATAAAATGCCTGGTTAGAGCACGTGTCATGATGCCAGGCACCTGGAAAGGGCGAATCAAGGTCAGCTGCCCTTACCATCAAGAGTTTCGTCGGTTTATGTTTAGTGAGTTTTCGAGCAGTACTACCTCACGGCCATCGTTAATAAGCCCTGTTTTTCTCCCCATGTTTTCACGTATCACCTTAAGCTGTAGCAGTTAACTGAAGTGTCTGCCCTCCCACCACCCTGCTCCATCTCCCAGACGTGGCCAGAACATTGTTCATTCTGCTCCCAGCACCCAGGAGCTCTGCAGAGTAGCTAGATGATACGTACAGAGAAGACTGCCTTCCCCATCCACCTTAAGCGCCACATCCGCAAGTCCCGTCTCTAGAATCCCCATGGAGAGTTAGTTATCCACACCTTCACCATAGGCCCATAACATTCAATCGCATCTGCTTAATGGTTTGGGTTCCCTTAGGTTTTAGTCTGTGTCCCCATACCTTAAACACAGGAGAGGATCAGTAAACAAGTGGTATTTTCTATTTCTAGCACGAAAGAGCATTTCCAAAATCCAAAAGAAATGCAGGTCCTCTACTTTTTGAATCAGGAATGCATTTCTGTATAACCCACCAAAGACTGTTGTTAAATGCATAGGGAGAAAAATTGGGTCATTAGGAGAATAAATCATTATTTTGATAGATTAAGGCAATATTCTTAGAGGATGTGACATGTCAACCGCAATTATTAGGCTTCAGATAGTGCTTAGGATAAAACGACAGAGCTGCTTATTAACTATTCTCCCCATTTTGCTTTGAAAAAGTGTGTTTCTTACATGTTTTGATATTACATTGACAAGAATGTCACTGATCATAAAAATCATAATATCAAGACTTCTACTTGTGGGAAGACGGAGTAGATATATTTTTCTCTACATATCTATTAAGCACAACTAAAAATCCTGGACATTATGTAGAAGGCAAAAATAGGAAGACTGAAAAATGGAGAGAAGGCAGGCCCGCTGGGACCTGGGACCACGGGGCCACACAGCCGTGGTTTTTCTGGGTTTCCCTTTGGCTTCCCTCGTCTCAGACTTGAAGGCGAAGATGCTGGCAGGCCAGAAAAGCTTGTCTGCTTGTTGTGGACAAAGTTCCAACAAAAGGTAGTTCTCCCTTGCAAGGACTGGAGAAGCAGGAGCAGCTTAGCAAGACAGAGACATCCAGACATGGCCGTTCCAAGAAAATACCACAGCAAAGCTCTGGGCTCACCCCACCCCAGCCAGCAAAGCCCAGCAGAGAGCCCCATCTCAGTGCGCTGGAGTCCAGGAGGAGTCAGAGAGGCTGCAAAAGGCTGTGACTCTCCTCCCTGCAGTCTCCATGGAGGCCGTGGGGGGCTCCTCTCCACGCACCCTCCAGTCTAGGCTCCCTCTCCTCCTAAGGCATGGCAGGGCAGGCTGGTCTGGCTCTCTAACCTACTAAAGCAAAGGAAAGTGCAGTGCTTTACAACATGCAGAGGTAGTAGAAATAGCCTGTGGAACAGGAGTAGGCTAGATTGGGAGGACTGAGTATCGTACAGCAACCTCCTGGGGTTGTTGGCCAGCCCCGTTGGGTTCTACTGGGAATACATAGTCACCTTTGTTTACTTTGCAAGTCCTTGGGGTTTCTGTCATTATGTGTTTGTAACATGGAAGGAGGAGCTGGGTTATTTTTCAGTGTGTCTATGAGTATCTATTAACACGCTAGACAGTGTTACAGGAATGGGCTATTTCAACTTTTTGATTCCAGAATCAAAATAGCAAGTGGCCTTTAGACCATAAAAAAAATCAAAGAGACACAGTATTAGTTAGATTGTAATACTATAAGTACTATTCTTCTTTCAAAGGGGAGTCTCTGTCTCTAAGTGCATCTAAAAAGGATTCAATTAGCAAAGAAAAGGAGAGAATAGGATATTAATATGGAAAATCAAAAGCCAGATTTTTTGTCCATCAAACCTTTTCTAGAATTACACTTTCTGTGTCATATAATTACATATTACAAATAATGTTTTTAAACAAAAATTATTATTTTTCCTAAAAAACCTTCCTAATGGGATATTTTCAGGACACAGAAAAAATATGCAAAGAGGCGAACACCACATAACGCAGACAGCGGTCTTGTCAACAACGGAGTCTCGCTCCTTACACAAAAGCACAGAGGTTTGCACCAGGGCACCAAAGCAGGTGTACAACTTCCCTCCTCCTCCTCCTTTCTGCTGTTAACTCCAGCAATTTGAGTCATTCCAGCTAAATGAAAATCGAAGGACTAGAACGTAGAAATAACAGATTAGGCTCCTCTATAAGTTCTCAATTTCAAGTTATGGAATAAGTATAATTTGAGGGCCCCACGACAAACCTTGGAGAAAATGTGTGTTTATCTGATTTCCCTCTTCCTAACAGCCCTCAGTCTCAGTGACTCATCCAATGGTTCTAAAATAGCCACGTGACCAAAGCGAACTCGTCACTCTGGCCCCTGGGATCTACAAGTCCCGGCTGTGTTTGATGGGAACTGATTTCTTCTGTGATTAATACCGGAGTAGGGATGGGGCCTGGTCAGGCCGAGGGGAGTGAGCAGGCGCTCCTTCCTCGGTGAATGTGACAGACGTGCACCTTTTCCTGCTGGCTGTAAACAAGGAAATGTCTCCCTGGGAACTGCTGGTGAGTCCTTGGTAGAGGGATGGAGCAGGGTGGAGCTCACCCAGGAAGTCAGCATAGGGACTGGGGCCAGGGAGCTGCTGGATCCAGGCCTGTAGATCTCTGAACTTCTCAGTTGTGCAAACCCATAAATGTCCCTATTGTTGAAGCTTGTTGGTTTCTGGTTTTCTGTTATGTTCAACTAAAAGCATCATAATTGATACAGTTTCTCTCTGGACTCCTGACTTAGGTCCAAAATGTGTATTAAAATTGGAGCCATCAGGAAGAGTGAGGGCCAGAAGCCTTGTGGCGAGGTCTTCTAGCCAAAGGAAGAAGAGGGATTCAAACACGTATTAACCCGGGGTGCAGGCTCCTCTGGGTTCACAGGAAACAGTGCCTACCGTCCCGCACAGAAATACAACGTCACTCAAGCCACCGCTAGGAACAGATGAGCAGCAGGAGCCCTGGGGCTCATACCTGTCCTTGATGGCAGGGAATATGCAGAAACAGTCACCTGGAAAGATCCAGCGTCACTAGCACATTTGTGCCATCAGAGAGGAGAAACGGACCAAAGGAAAAGGAGAAGGCACACAGGACTCCACCCCTTCCCCTCCACCTCCTCTAGCCTGAGCCTCTCCTCCTGCTTCCTGTGCTGTCTGGAGGGTTTGGCCATCTTGGGTCAGAGGCTCTGGGTGATAGCTGCAGTGTGTGCTGGAGCTGGAGCTCACACTGGTTCACAGGACTTGACTGATAAGTGTTCAAGAATGCTTTAAGACAGCAGTTACACACAGGGGAACACCATTACTAACACTAAATTATATAAGCTTAATCATTAAACAAATTACATTAACAGCTAAGTCATATATACTCAAAAGTATCAGCTTACAATTCTTTTCCTACTATGTGCCTGTGATTATGTCGATTACATCTGTGTGGTAGAAATGCTATGGTAATACTATGCTATTCCTCTAGTAGTACCTACATAGTGTTGTAGTGCTGCACCTCTCACCCCAATTCTGTATTTAGTGCCTCCATAACAGTAGCTTGAAATTGGCCATGGTGGGAGTATTTACACCACAGAAATGGGCAAACTACAAATCAAGACATTTTTCTCCCCAGAGAACCAGTTGCTAAATATTTACCAGCATACTACTGCCAGGAATATGTTAAGTCAACACACTTCATACAAACAGGCAACCAAAGACATCAACTAAATTCTCCAAGGTTCATTCCCTCCCTCCCCTTTTAAATAGATTTATGATGTCACTGAAGCAGAAGGATCCCTCTTATTACTTGACCTGTCAGTAGAGAATGCTGTCAACGGAGCACATGGCTTCCAAGTTCAGCTGTCCCCTGGCCTTTATCGACAATCCTGCACAGGGTCCTAACGGTGTGCTTCACCGTAATGCTTGATAAATGATATGTCTTATTTGGGATACACGTGCTTGCCCTTGTGGCTTAGAAGGCTGTCTTTGTGGCATTAGATCATCTATTGGAAATAATAATGCTAAGCATATTTTCCTACTGGTGTCATTTATAGTGCTCCAGAACTTTAGTTATATTGGTGAATCCAAACCATGGTTTATAAAGACAGCCACTTACAAATAGTTGCAGCAAGGAAAGAGGGGAGCTAGCTGAAGCTTATTTGCCTGAGTGTGGGCTTTTTTATTTTTGTGGTACCAAGGATTGAACCCAGAGGCATTCTAGCTCTGAGCTATACTCTCAGCCCTTTTTTATTTTTTATTTTGAAACAGGGTCTCACTAGGTTGCTGAGAGTGTCTTGCTAAGTTGCTGAGGTTGGTCTTGAACCTGTGATCCTCCTGTCTCAGCCTCCCAAGTATTGGGATTACAGGTGTGCACCACCACGTTGAGCTGAGGGTAGTCTTTTGACTTCACTTAAAAGCCATATTGAGGCAGAGATCCTGCCTGCACTTGCATAGGAATCTTCTACCAGTTTACAGACAGGTGGCCTGTTTGGATAGAATAATAGTCCAAAAAATATACATTATTACATAATGTGACATCTATATAAATATTACCTATAATGCAAAAATATGGCCCAGACTGCAATGTTGAAAAAATGCCTGTAAAGATTCAATTGATAAGTTTGTTAATAAATTTTTCTAGATAAAAACTATTTTGAAACTCATCTGGGCTTCTTCATTTGCCTGTTTCATGTACCTGTGTCTCCATTTGAGTTCTCTGATTGGTTCATAAAGTTTTCAAAACTTTGCCATTAAAGAAAATATTATAACTTAAGAGCTGCATAAATCTATAGGCTGTGTGTGTATGTGTGTGTGTGTGTGTGTGTGTGTGTGCGTGTGTTTGGTGCTGGGATTGAACCCAGGGGCATTCTACCTCCAAGCTATTTTATCTTATCTTTTATTTGGAAACAGAGTCTTGCTAGGTTGCTGAGAGTCTTGCTAAATTGCTGAAACTGGCTTTGAACCTGCAATCCTCCTGTCTCAGCCTCCCAAGTACTGGGATTCCAGGGGTGTGCCACCACGCCTGGTTTCTATAAGCATTTAAGGAGTGAGATTATCAATGTATTGAATTACACACATTAAATCATCCACCCACTACTGTTTATGGGATGTATACCTAGGTTATATCAGAGTGGGAAAGGCATCAAAGAAAACAAGGGTGATGGAACAGGATAGTGAGGATGAAAGGCCGACTTCCACTCTGGGATAAGAGAGAACTCAGCCCGGTTCTCTGGAGCGCCATGTTAAGGTTGGATGCTCAATTTGTAGAATCTACAAATTCACAAGATGTGGCTGCACACCAGTTTCAAAAAAAAAAAACATTCAAGATTTCCTGGCCCTGGTTTTCCTTGGGGTTACGAGAAAGCTAACGTGAGGGGTTAAACAAAAGAAAACTCACAAACTTGTTCACTGAATTCTTCTTTCCCCCTTTTTAATATTTGGCATGAGGCATATGTGGCCTTCCTGGCAGCCTCAGTCTCATGTTGAGGATTTGATGAACCAGCTTAAGATCTGCTCATACAGGAAAGTAGAAAAGGTCGTCACATAATCTTTTATCTGAAATTCTAGACCTTCACCCTACTTATTTAAAGGGTCCTTGCATAACACAAATCATGCCGATGTTATCATTTCCTTCTTTCTTGGTGGAGAAACTCACGTCACTGCTGTTCGACTTCAGCTCAGGGAATTAGAACCAGGGGTTTGAGAGTCAGACATGTCAGCTGCTCCAGACTCCTCTTATTTGCTGAGGATTCTGAGGCCAGCGTGGAACCCAGGCTCCTGGTTCCATAAACAGCACTCCATTTAGAACCTGGGCTTCCTGTTTTCAGACCACAAAGCTAAACTCTCTTCCTGAAACTACAAAAATAATCTGCCCAGTTCTCCTCTGTGTGCCGGGAAAGCTGCTCGCCAGGCATGAGGAGAAAAACAAAAACAAACCAAAATACACAAAAAAGCCCTCCAGAGCCCAGGTGCAGACACTGTGGGCGACCGAGCCGCCCCCTGGGGCACTGCATCCTCTCCCTGCATCTGAAGCTCTTCTGACCCACCAGCTACCTCTGAGCTTCAGTCAGCGCACGGTGCACGCCCAGCTCATCTTCCGGCTGTTTTAATTCCATTCCCTCCCCGCCATTTCTAGGCAGATACTCTGCAGAGTGCCCCATCTCTCTCCGTGACCTTATTACCTCTGACCCTTTCATCCCTCCCCATCTCTCTCTCTTCCTTCAGTTTTCAGGTTTGGAACGAGTTACTGAGGGAGAGAAGAGAGTGACTGATACTGGAAATGTGTAGACTCGGGGTATGTTGCACGAGGCTGACGGAAGGGACTGTTGTGTTCTCCACAATGAATCCAGGAGCAGACAATAGCAAAGCACGTGTTGAGCCTTGTCTGTCTTTCATAACAGCACTTGCTAGAAGCCAGCAACCGTGGCTGGGACACGGGGAAGCACAGAAGTCATGTTACCGTAGTAACACAGAGTCACCTGTCAATAGGATGGTGACAGTGACCGCTGGAGTAGAGATGGCTACGAGGAAGGTCACCCTGAGAGTAGAGCCTGGTGCCTGAGGACACTTTATCAGTTATTTATTGGGCGTGTGGTACCTTTGTTTCTGGGACATAGTTAGACACCGAATCATAATGGGTTCCTAATGTACAACAACAGTGTGGGGCGCGGTTAGTAGAAGCTGGGAGCTGCCTACCTGTTGAAAACTCTCCCTATCCAGTTATCACTCCAGTCTACATGGAAGGCTTTTTCAGTAAATCTCTGAGGTGGTTTCTCCTGCTCAGGGAAAACCTTCCTCTTCGATCCTTCTGTTTTCCTACTGATTCCTCTTAAAGACTCACTGGCTCTCCTCTCTCCCCCACCAGAATTCACAGAGCTCCCACCTCGTGTTTCGAGGACGCCGGCTTAGCCCACTCATTGTCTCACTGCGTTCTCCTCTGGGCTAAAAGTCCTTAGAGTGTGATAATAAAAAATACACAAGTTAGACCTCTGAAGAAAACATTCTGATGCACAAGGTGGGGGGTGCGGGACTTGAAAACGCCCCTCCCCATTCATTTTTTTTTTTTTTGCAGTACTGGGGATTGAACCCAGGGGCGTTCTACCTCCGCACTACACCCCTGGAACTATTTTTTAATACTTTATTTTGAAACTGGGTCTCACGAAGTTGCGGAGGGCCTCACTAAGTAGAGAGAGAGAGAGAGAGACAGGGAGAAAGAGAGAAAGAGAGCTGAGGCTGGCCGCGAACCCGGATCCTCCGGTCTCCGCCTCCCAAAGTACTGGGATTACAAGCGTGCGCCACCACGCCCGGCCTCCCCATTCATTTTTATAAAGGATGATGCAGTCCAAATTCAATTTATTTAGTTTTATTATTAAGATTAAAACAGCTGCATGCCTTATCTTAAATTATCCATATTTTTTACTGCTATATTGTGTTTGTAAGTTTGGAGGCTTAGTCCTCAAAACATGTTTCTTTGAAGTCATGTCTCATTCCTGCATCCTTAGACAAGAGGACTCTCCCTCGCTCCAGATCCTTAAACACTCTGCAGTCCATGGATAGTGATGTGCTATGTGCAATGTCAGAGGAGATAAAGGGGGAAAACTGAATATGAGTCTGATTATTCCTGCGTCACCTGGAATGTTTGCGTTGTTGCTAAGGAAAGCATCCTCTCCCGGGGACTGCGTTCACCCACGGTGTAGGGTGGCCTCCTCAGACTACATGGCCAGGATTCCCTGGGGATGAGCCAGTAGTTTTGAGGCGTTTTTACCCCTTGGGATAAAATCATAATTTTTTTCTTTGTATATCATAAAATCAATAGCTATATTTATAAAAAAGACATTCATACTCATAAGTCTAAGCCAGGGCAACACAGGGCAGAACCCATGATTTAAACTAAGAATGCACTAACTAGATTGATTTGAGATTATGCTGTGATTATAAAGTAATGTACTGAAAATCTAAGCAATTAAGGTAAGCAATTTAGTCTCAAACTCAAGTGAGGATCTGATTTTTGCCTTATTGACCAGAAAAACTATACAGTTTTAAGTAAACTACCCAAAACAAGAAATACACAAAAAAAATTGCATACAAATTTAAATGAAGCATGGATTTTTGGAACTTCAGATTGGTACAGATTCAGTTCTGGTATCTAGTTCAGAATTATTCTTATTTTATTCTAATTTGATATCATGGTAAAACGTGAGAACCAAGTTGAATCCAGTAGGATGATTTTGTAGTGCAGAAAATAGAAAACAAAACCAGCAAGCTGGCCCTTGGGATACAACTGCCTCCTGTGGGGAGCATGCAGAATCTTCCGTGGGTTCTGTTCAGCTTGCTTTACAAAGGTGCAATAGGAAAACACCACACTGAACCCAGGTACCAGCTGCCCCCGCAAGGTCCCGTCCGCTGGGTCCCAGGATTATTGTGGCCAAGGGCTGCGTTCCTTGCCAGCAGAGGAACAAGGCTCCGAACACTCCAAAGTATGTCTGGAATGCTGGAGTCAGCCGGGAAGGGGTCTGGATAGTCCGCTTGACTTTTAAAATTAGTGCTATCCCTTGATCACGGGCAAAAGTGAATTTCCTTTATAACAATCAAAACGCATGGTCTAGAACATGATTTCTAGAGTTATTTACTAGAATTTTTTTTAAAAAAAGAATAAAGTGGAATAGTACCTGTATCTAATATATTAAAATTATTTTGACTCCATGTTTTGGTACTAGAGGAACTTTTTCTCAGAAATAATAAATAGATGTTTGCACACAAAATATCTTAGTAATTCAATTACTACATGTGAAGACTGGTTTCGGGGGTAACAAGCATGAATATGAATTCCAATTTTATCAACAGCTTTTGAGACAAAAATAAAGAGGATGGTAGAACATACTTGGATGATGTGTGTCATATAATGTAAAAGACCATGTGGGTAGACAATGAAGGCAAGATTGCTTGAGATCTGTCCAAAAAAAAAAAAAATGAGAGTGCTATGAACCGATCGTGCGAAAGGCAAGCCGGCAGAATGTACATCAGCTGTCGGATTGTTTCATTCCTTTTACAGCAGTTGTTCGTCTGAAAATAGCTTTCAAATGAGAAAGGATGGCTACAAAGGCTTGACTACCATGGGCTTCTCTGCACCCCCCTGGGCTCCAGATCTGTCACGCCAGAACCACAAGAATGTAAAGGGAGCAAACTAGGGAATCCCAGATAACCTCAGGGCGCGTCTACACCAGCGGGAGGACGGGCGCGACCGGTACCGTGTCCGTGGATCTCCCTCATGATGGCCGAGGCTTGCCGCTTCTTCTGCTTCACCATGGTGCTGTGTGACAGCATGGCCTCTTCTCCCTGCCAAACATGAAGGGATGTCATTGAGGCAATGGAGAGATCTCATCTTGAGCTTCACAATTATTCTTTTGGGAGAGAGCATCTCTATTCTGTACTGAGAACTCATTGTTGCCTCCCATTGAAAGACTTCTATATGTAGTCCTTGTCTGGTGACAGGGCAGCATTCACCCGCACGCAACGACCCAGTGACCAGGGTGGTACTCAGCTGTCTCAGACCCAGTCTTATCTGGGCATTAGCACCAGAACCGCTAGGCAGTAAGAAACAAAGAGGAGCTGGCTCTTCCCCTCAGTAGCTCTTCATTTTAAGCTACCATGTTTCCTAACCGGCCTTCCTCTGTGTCAGCATCACAGTACATCAGCTCCAGAAAACCCGAGCATCAAGACGACACCAGGTCAAGCCAGAGCTCCCTGGTGGTGGCGTTTTAATCTTGGCACGAGCAGCTGTCCTTTACAGCAAAGAATGCTCATTTATGAGTCACACTCTGAGCCTGGGACACCTGACCAGGACGACACTTTGGGGAACAATGTACTCACCGTGCTGGTGGCTGGTGCCTTCAGCCGGGTCGAGTCCCCGGGGTGCAGGAGAGTCGAGATGGAGGAGGATGGCACAGGGGCCTGATGGCTTTATCCTTGAACCTGGGACGGCATGGTCCCACTCTGGCTCACGCTGGGGCCTGAGCCTTTTGAAGAGATGGCATCCAGCTGACATCAACTGACTATATATAGCTCCAAATACTTTAGCTACTCATATCTTCCTGGCGAAGGGGGGAACAGGGTGCATTAGGCTCTCTCCATTGTGATTCTGGTCTGTGAGACGGTCGAATGAAATACTTGTTCTTTGGACAGGCAGAAAGTTTTTTATTAAACACCTTCTGTTTGAAGAGATCAGAACTGAAGGGGATCTTAAAGACTTTTTGTAATGTAGTTCTTATGCTACACCTTAATGGAGATGACAAGAGACAGATGTAAGACTTAGAATAGAACGACAGAGTGCTCATCATTAAAACAAACAGGGCACACAATCATATCTGTGGAGACTCAAGCAGGAAAAAGCAGTGCTGTGCGGGACAACAGAGTCAGCTTTTAGCAGGACCTATGTAATCCTACCCTAACCCTAACCCCAGAAAGTTGACATAGGTTCACAAAATGGGTGCCATTTGAATGGTGGAGTGGGGAAGCATCCTGGAATGAGCCTTTGTAGGCTGAACCTTGCAGCTGAGTAAAAACTGAGACCCATAAGAGAGAGCTCAGACCTCTTGAAGAGACCTGGCAGAGCCCAGCCCTGCAAAGCTGACAGGCTCCTCCTGCAGGCTGGAGCAGAGGGCTTCTGTTGGGGGAGTAGTATAAGAACTCAGAGTGGACCGCGCCAGCCTCCTTGATGGTCTTTGAGTAGGGAGCATGTTCCCCACTCTGGAACCTTCCTTTTTCTTGCCCCACTTCCTGGGACACACATCCTCTACCCAGGTGCCCAACTCCTCACACTCTCAGGACTCGAACACGGTGTCCTCATGAAACCCTGCCCAAGCCCCCACCTGCAGTTTCATCCCGGGCCACTCTCTAGCCCCTCTCTTTGCTTCATTTTTCTCTATATTTTGGTATTATACAAGATTAAAATCAAAAGGGAGTGACAGAAACCCCCCAGACAAAAACTAAAGCAAGATGCTGGTTGTTTCTCTCCCAGGTAAGCGTAGTCTTGAGACGAGGAGTCCAGGGTGAGTCTGAGGGTCCTAATCATCAGGCCTCAGTTGCCTCTACCCTTTGCTCATCCTCCCTGAAATGCAGATCCCTTGGGGCTGCCTGGCTGCCCCGCCCATCAGCATGCTGTATCCGCGGCAGGCACAAGTGCTGAGCATGGCACCCTGGCTCCTGTGGAACAGGCTTTGGTATCGTTCATGCTTCTGTTCATCCTACTGGCGACGGTTAGCCACGAAGCCACATGCAACTCAGGAGGTCAGGAAGTGCTGTTGTATTCTGGGAGACTCTGTGTGCTTAAAACTCAGAAGCAACTTGCTGACAAAGAAGGCCGTGGTTACTGGGTGACAACTGCCAGTTTGGGCCACAAGGTGTTAACATTATTTTATCTATCTGTCCATCATCCATCTGCCCTTCTGTCCATCTAAACATCTATATATCTGATATATCTTTTTCCTTCTAAAATAGGAGCTCCACAAGGGCTTTGCCTGTACCTTCAGCACCTAGAACTGTACCTCGTATATGGTGACACTCCATGTCCATTGGATGAATGAATGAATGAATGAATGAATGAGAGGGCTAGAGATTAATTATAGAATGCATTAGAAGTTTGGCATGAGTGTGGGATTTTCTTCTTGTTGTGTCAAATATATAGGAAGAAATGGGATTGTAATAAATGAACAGACACTTTTTAAAAAGTTTTACTATCTTGTTTTTTATCTTTCAAATACATTATATTTAAAAATTTCTTGCCTTATTATTTTAAATTCACTCATACATTACTAGCTTTCTGGTATCTGGGTTATTATTTGTTCTGGAAAAGAAGAATAAATCACTAGTACTATCATTTGTTGTTTTTTTCTTTGTCTTTTTTCTTTCTTGTGGTACTGGGGATTGAACCCAGGAGCATTCTACTACTGAGCTGCATCCCAAGCCCTTTCTATTTTCTTATTTTGAGACAGTGTCTTGCTAAGTTGCCCAGGCTGGCCTTGCACTTGTGATCCTCCTGCCTCAGCCTCCTGATTTGCTGGGGTTATAGGTGTGGCCTCCAGGCCCATATGGCATTGTAGTTTTAAGGCAGGACTAGCTACGAATACATTTGAGGACACAGACATGGAACTTTTTTTTTTTTTTTTGCGGTACAGGGGATTGAACCCAGGGCCATTCTACCTCCACGCTACACCCCCGGCCCTATTTTTTATACTTTATTTTGAAACCGGGTCTCACGAAGTTGCGGAGGGCCTCACTTAGTAGAGAGAGAGAGAGA
>PVJS01034072.1:0-21788 GCA_004027185.1 Glis glis | reverse complement strand
TGGCTATACCACTACTGGGTATCATACCAAAGGGATCGAAACTAGAAAACAACAGTAATATATGCATACCCATGTTCATAGCAGCACAATTCACAGTGGCCAAATTATGGAACCAACCTAGATGTCCATCAACAGATGAATGGATTACAAAATTATGGGAAATACACACAATGGAATTCTACTCAGCAATAAAGAAGAATAAAATAACAGCATTTGCAAGAAAATGGAAAGATCTGGAGAACATTATGTTAAGTGAGATTAGCCAATCACACAAAATGAAGGGTCATATATTTTCATTAATATGTGCAACTTAGGGAGTAGTGGGGACACAAAAGGGACTTCAATGACAACGGAGATCCCTCAGTGGTGCAAGGGAAAGGGTACAAGGGAAGGGAAAGGGTAAGAAAGTAGTGAATCTATGGAATTACTGTCATAAACAATGTGTATATATGAGAGTATACCAACATCATTCTCAGTGCTACATATGGGGGGCGGAGGCGGGGGGGAGGGATACCAAGAGCTGTATGCATGTATGTTAACACCAAACTGATACTCATTGTGATGTGAGACTACAATGCACCAATAAAAACATAAAAAAATAAAATAAACAAAATGACCATGTGATAAAAAAATTATTAAACTAGAACATATTAGCCAAGATAATGGAAGAGTGACCAGAGATACTTCAGAGATTCTCAACACTGCCCTAAACATCACAGGACTACAGTTTCAGAACCTGGGGAACAGAACAATTTCAAAAGAAGAGCTATGGGTATCCCATGACCTGAGTGGTCAGTTCTTAGTGTCTTCTTAAGGCATTGATCTTCATATTTTGGCAAAGCATTCCTATGCTGCCTGAGGTTTGGATCTACAGTTCACTGGGGTGCTTCCTAGTGGAACTGTGAGGATGAGGCTGTTGCTGCAACCTCATAGCAGTAGAGCCACCAGCCCAGGAGAGTTGCATGCAGAGGACACCAGTCCATGAGAACTGTGGTTTGAACTGTGCTAGGAAATCCATAGAAATGGTTCCCTAGAGCCCTGAGAAGCACAGTCCTTGCCTGAGTATATCCAGAAGGTGGAACACTGAGTCAAAGATTATTTTTGAATGTTGGGATTTAATGTTGCTTGCCTTGTAAGTTTCAGAATCCCTTGTAACCTGTTACTCCTTTCTTCTTCCCTATTTGTTTTTTAAATTGGAGTATCTTATGTTCATCTCACTGTTGTGTTTTGGAAGCAAATAACTTATATTGATGCATAGCTAGAGAGGCATTTGCCTCAATAGTAATCATACCTTAAATTCCATTTATATCTGATTTAATTATATTTGGATGAGACTTTGATTCTAGACATTAAAGTTGATTCTAGAACTAGTTAAAATTTAGGGGCTGCTGGGCATGGAAATGAATGCCTGTAATTCTAGCATTTGGGAGGCTGAGACAGGAGGATTGCAGGTTTGAGACTAGAATGTGATAACTTTGTGAGACCCTCTTTCAAAATAAAAAAAAATAAGTGTTGGGAGTGCAGCTCAGAGGTAGAGTATCTCTGAGTTTAATACCCAGTACTACACACACAAAAATTAGGGGCTATTAAGATTAAATGAATGTATTTCACGTGTGAGAAGTACAGGAGGGCAAGTGGTGGAGGAAAAGGGGCCTGAATGTGTCTCCCAAAATTCATATGTTGAAACAGAACCAGTAGGTGATGGTGTTAGGATGTTGAGTCTTTTGGGAGTTGACTAAGTTATGAGGACATAGCCCTTATGGGATTCTTGCCCTTGTAAAAGAGACTCCAGAGAAGTCTCCCACCTCTTTTAGCATGTAAAGACACACACACACACACAAAAAAACATGGCCATTGTATCGGTCAGCTTTCCATTTCTGTAGCAAATACCAGAAATAACCAACTTAAAAGAGGAAAGGTGAGCTGGGTGTGGTGGCACATGTCTGTAATCCCAGTACTTGGAAGGCTGAGACAGGAGGATCCCAGGTTTTCAGCCAGCCCCAGCCATTTAGCAAGATCCTCTGCAACTTAGAGAGACCCTTTTTCAAAATATAAAAATAAAATAGGCCTGGCTGTGTAGCTCAGAGGTAGAATGCCACTGGGTTCAATCCCCAATACCACAAAAAATAAAAAAAGAGGAAAGGTTTGTTTTAGCTCACAGTTGTAGAGATTTTGGTCCATGGTTGTTTGAACCATTGCTTTTTGACCAATGGTGAAGCAGTACAGAATTGTGGGAGTATGTGGTAGAGAGAGCTGCATACATCATGACAGCTAGGAAACAGGGAGGAAGAGGGGTAATCGAGGTCCGAATATGCCCTTAATTTTCATGCCCCATTAACCTAACTTCCTTCCACTAGGCCCCACGTCATAAAGGTTTTTCCACTTCCCAAAAGTGCCCCTGGCTAGGGTCCAAGCCTACAATGCGTAGGCCTTTGGGAATCCAAACCAGAGCGCCAAACACTGAATCAGCCAGCTTCTTGATCACAAACTTTCCAGCTGCTAGAACTGTGAGAAATAAGTATCTCTTGTTTATAAGCTACCTAGTCTTTGATATTTTATTATAGTATTGTGAAAGAACTAAGGTTGTTATCCTTTCTGTTTTTTATCATAGAAGGGATGCTGCCCTGTTTCTTATCAGTGGTAGTAAGTCAGAAAGCAGAACTTGTTTCTATCTCTAGATCAAGCCATTATCCTTCTGAGTAACTGCGTTTGAATTACCTATATAACTTTCAATTCCCTCAATTATACAACATATACTCAGATTTTACAATCTCATAAAATTATATGAATCAATTCAATTGGAGTGGCTTCCTTGGTCTAACAATTTATTTTTTAATCTGTCCAATTAAATGAACTAGTTCTTTTTAGAAAGTGATTAAATGTATCAAAGGCCATGTTGGTAACAGGACTCACAATACTTGGCTTTTGGTCATGGGCCTTTTATCAATTTCTTTAGGGTGTTATTGCTATAAACCTAGATTTTTTTTCTCATCTGTTACATGAAAATATATTACAAACAAGATTTTTATTCTTTACCCACTACTCATTTCTCAACAAATTACATAATTTTATACATCAGATTTTATTTTTTAAACTTTTATTCATGCATTTCAATTATGTATTAATAGTGAGGCTCAATGTGATACAAACATACATGCACATAATTCTTGATGTATGTCCCTCCACATCCCACCCCACTACCCCCTCCTTTCACTCACACATGCTAGCAAAACCGATAGTAATAACTTTATATTTTGCCAAATCATTATTTGAATTGTTTTCTTCAATCCTTTTTCCCCTCCTTCAAAGTATACTACCTCTACTATAAAAAAATTGAAGTTTTCCTTAAATTTTCCTTATTAATATGTAATGTTAAAAACACATACTGTATTTTCAAAATTTTTATGTCTTCATACTAGTAATTGTCTAAAGGCTGTAGGTTAATGCACTGGGCCATCTCAACTATCACAACTCAAGTTTTTTCATTAATATTTTTCATATTTTATTCAAGTTGTGATAGCAAATATCTAGTTAACTCTCAGGTTTTTGTTTATTTGTTTTGTTTGTTTTGTTTGGTACTGAAATTAAACCCAGGGTATACTACCTCTGAGCTATACCCCCAGCCCTATTTTATTTTTATTTTGAGACAGGGACTCTCTAGGTTGCTGAGAGCCTTGCTAAGTTACTGAGGCTGTCCTCAGAACTGTGATCCTCCTGCTTCTACCTCACAAGTGCTGGGATAACAGGCATGCATCACCATGCCCAGCTGAATTTTCATTTTTAATAGACTTTCTGTAGACTTTAATATAATAATATATAGAGCAGTTTTAGGTTCACAGCAAAATTGACCAGAAGGTACAGAGTTCACCTACGCTTCTTGCCCTGACACATGCACATCATCAATACTTTCCACCAGATTAGTACATTTATTATAATCAAAGAAGCTATATTGACACATAATTATCACCTAGAGTCAATAGTTTAGAGTCACTCTTCAAAACTCAGCTTGATTTTTATTCAGAGACAAATAGGGAAAGAGGAATCCTTGATTACCTAGAAAAGTTTCTAGAAAATTCAATAATTCACAAAGGCTATTTTTGAGTAAATAAGATGTTTTTTGCCTTCTATTTTTTTCTTCCCAACCCAAACAATAATGTACCTCCTGTTGTAAGAGATAGTGGGACCAGTTTAACAAATGTTTGTGTGTGTGTGGGGGGATTGAACCCAGGTGCATTCTATCAGAGCTATACTCCAAGCCGTTTTTATTGTTTATATTTTGAGACAAAGTCTTGCTAAGTTGCCTAGGCTGGCCTAACAAGATATTTTCTGAGTAAGAAAACCAAGCAGCATTCCTATCAAAGATTCATAATGCAGCCCAACAACCACATTGCAGATAATTTTTATAGTCAGATAAAGGAAGTGGCATACAGAAACACTAATTGGCTGCCGTGGTGTCTGTCTTATATAGACATGATGTGTCCAGTTGGAAGCCTGTGACTGGCTAAAGTGCAACTGCTGTGATTGACTGAGACTTAGTTGCTTCATTAAAACAGTATACACTTTGGTTATCTTATAATTTTTTAACACATCCAGCTATGATAAAGTTCACTATATACAGAGGCTGGTTTGGGTGAAATTTAGTTTTGTTCAACACTCCAGAATGGCAATGTAAAGACATTTGTAATAAATGCATACATTCCATTTTGAACATTTACCCAAATATTATAAAAGGGATTTGAGACTTTTATTTTACAGAAGACCAAAGTAAACTGAAACATTATTTACTATATAGTAAAGAAGATTAAGGACATTTCCATCTTAGAAACTGAAACCTAACCGATAAAGTGCCCATTAAAATTTCTATGGCATTATAAAAATGAAATATGTTGGCTTCACTTAGGCAATAGTAGAGCTACTTAACTAATGTATTCTTAATTATCACATATGGTTATGAAGAGAAATTTTCTTTTATTTCTGAATAACCCTTGCTTTAGTTTTTATAATCCTAAATGAATACAATTGTTTTCTTAAAAACAATCCATGGAGCACTTGGCTGAACGTTAAAGTGGCTATGGAGGATTTGTGTGTGGATTAGTTGAAAAGTACTTTTAGGACACCAATGGAAAGTGGAAATGCCTTTAAGATCAATGGTATAATAAAAAATCTAAAGATAAATAAGTGCCATTAATATCTACATTATAGAGAATTGTATAGAACCCAAAGTGTTAGGTGTTAGGTCAAGCACCAAGAGGAACCAGCCCTGACAAGAATCAAGGAGCAAACTTTTATTCTGACATCTGCGAGCAGATAGATTGATAAAAGATGGCATCAGCCTGGAAAGAGGGGTGTGAGTACTACTTATAGGGATGGGGATCAGCAAAATCTGTGAAGGTATGAAAAGCAGGGGGAGTTGAGCTCTTGAAATCACAAGAGTTGACTTTGGTAGAGACAGGTGAGGTAAGCTTGTGAAGCCAGGTGAGGTTGGTTGGTCTGGGTCATTAGGTTATCTTTAGCACAGCAGCATCCCTGCAAAGGGACAGGAGAAAACTGGCAAAGGGCAACTGCCCCAAGTTAATGATAACTTGGTTATATTGTTCTAAGATTCCAGGATAGGGCAGCTGTCCTCTTGAGGAGGAGGGGGTGGAATTGTTGCAGTCAGTTACTGTGATTGGACTTGATTGTGATTGGATTATATTGTCCTGACCTTAGGCAAATCTAGAAGTCAGGTGTTGGGAAAGACAGGAAGAGGTTGAGAGTGTGATAGTACAGGGGGCTTTACTTTGGCACTAACTCAAAATGGGTTTACTAGGTTTCCCTCTTATAAGTCTCTAAGTGACTATTTCTGTTGTTATTTGGGGATTTTGTTTTGTTCTGTTCTATGAGTATTGGGGGTGTTGTTTGTTTGGCTTGGTTTTCATTTGTATGGCAAGTGACTTGTTTTCCAACTGTTGGGAAAAGTGAAGCAATCAAAATGTTTCAACCCTAATGACACATGCAAAGGAAACACACTGCAGGCATTAACAGGGTCTGTGCTGAGTCAGCAGTCCCAAGCACTTCTGTATTACATGTGGAGGTTGGCCAGAACAGAGCTTTATATTTTGTTGTAGAAAAGAGTGACATAGACTAAAAATAATGAATTAAAATTGGTTCTTTTCTAGCATGACTGTTTATGATGTTTGTAAAAGAAATTTATGGGACAGACTCTCCCCAGTAAAATTTACTGATTGGTTTATTCTTTGACAAAAGATGTGAACAGAACAATTTTGCAATTGCCTGAAAATAATGCTGGATTTATGACCTGGTCAGAATATAAGAGAAATTTAATCATCCAGAACAGGTCGAAGTGATGTAGTCAGCAAAACCACTTTCCTGAGTACAAATGGACCAGTTAAATTTCTCTCACTATAGAGACATCATTGTAAGAGACTCAGAGACTTGGAGTCAAGGAAGGAGAGATAAAGCAGAAATCAGCTAGAAATGGGGAATTGATAGACAGAAGGTATGGAGTAGAAATGGTGAAATTTGGCTCCTATATAGTAGTTATAAGCCAAAGAGTAACTTCAAATACAAAACAAAGTTTCAAGAAGAGAGCTGAGATCAAAGACAAAAATGTAGTTATGGGTCGGATTGTGGCCCTCCTTTCTGAAATTCACATATTCAAGTCCTAACCTCCACTTCCCCAGAATGTAAACTTGTTTGAAAAATAGTTGAGTATGGTGACACATGACTATAATCCCGGTACTTGGGAGGCTGAGACAGGAGGATAGCAAGTTCGAGGCCATCCTAAGCAAATTAACAAGGCCATCAGCAATTTAATGAGACCCTTTTTCAAAACAAAAGAATAAAAAGAACTTAAGGTGTAGCTTAGAGATAGAATGGCCCTGGGTTCAATCCCCAGTACCTCCCCCAGCCCCCAAAAGAGAAAAAGAACAAAGGGTAATTGCATATGTATTCAGTTCAGTTCAGGTGAGTATTGTGAGCAATGGACTGCAAGATCCTAAGACCAATAAGTCATGTCAAACACAATTTATGTCTTCCTACAATGCCACAATGTTTATTCAACAATCAAAGGTTGTAGCACACAGGAACTTATCAGGAAATTGTGTAAGTAAAATTAAGCTAAGTTTGGATGCTGGGTGGCTGCTTTACCAAAGCCAATTAGCAATGAAGGACGATCAAATACACTTCACACTAGCAAATCTAACAATTTAGGTCAAATAAATGTGCTAGACAACACACAAATTCTTTATGTTTAGAGCACTTCAAATAATTAGCAAAATAATACAATACAAAAAACAGGAATTAAAGAATAATGAACCAAGTCCAGGAATGGAAGAGGAGATCCAGGAGTTGGCCCTGGAACCAAGCAGGTGGGAGTTGCACTGATCCCTGGTCAGCAAGAATAGCAGGACCAGACCAAGTCACTGCAACAGAGTCTTACACATGTGCAGACTAGCAGAGCTCAGCACACTACTTGTATGAAGGCTGGTGTCTTTATAGGACTTCCTGGGCATTTCCCAGTGTCTTTGACAAGCTCATCCAGGATTATTGAACCCTTCCAGACTCCTGTCAAATGTCCAAATGTATTGATGATGTAAGTTCATCAGAGGTGAGAAGGCATTTTATGATCTCAGGATCCATTATCAACTGCAGCACAGATGTGCTGGTCTGAGCCCTATGCTGACATGTCCAGACAAGTTTCTGAAGATATATGCTGGCATGTCTAAACAAGTTGTTTATGAGTTCCTGAAAATTGTTTTTTATTCCATGCTTTATACAGTGAGGTTATTAGGGTATATTCTAATCTAATTTGACTGGTGTTCTCATAAAAAAAGGGAGAAATTAGACATAAAGACACATACTCAGGAAGAGTAACATAAGA
The DNA here is from genome assembly GCA_004027185.1 of Glis glis. Taxonomy (NCBI): domain Eukaryota; kingdom Metazoa; phylum Chordata; class Mammalia; order Rodentia; family Gliridae; genus Glis; species Glis glis. Next base: position 13,906 of record PVJS01034072.1, on the reverse strand, counting down.
AAACAGTATAAGCTACCCAGTTTGTGGTATTTAGTTAAAGAAGCTCTATCTTCTAATACATGCACAGAACCTCCACTCTGGAATAATTGCAAATGGAAACTACTGTTTTAATCAAAGTTCTCTGCAGTAAAAAAATTCATAGGTGTGGGGGCCCAGAGAGAGTACAGGCTGGCAGTGACAGCATGACCCTGCCCAGCCACAGATGCTAGTGCATCTCACACAGTTGTAGATGCGGGCACCTCCCTTATAATAGCAGGTGCATGCACATCTCATTCATGTGCATTGCATATAGTTATGTGTAGTGATTAAGCAAAGTGTAACACACATTTGCAAGGACTAAGCAAAGTGTAACATGCATGTATGATGGCTACACAAAGGGTAACATGAATGCCCTCATCACGCAGACGTGGGTGTGTGCTATTTTATGCAGAACCCTATGTAAGAAAAGAATCTGCAGAATAACATTGCTGTTTGCTGTTTGTTCTCCTCCAGGGGCAGCTTCATGTGTTTTCTTCATCCTGGGGATCTCACTGCCTACCACCACAGCTGGCCCCTGACTGGGTTCCTGACAATAGGATATGTATATTATAAGAGGGGATGTATCAAATTATCTTATTTTCAGAGGTGGTATAGTTGCAAGTTGCCACCTGCACCTGGAGAACCAGTAGCTGCTCTAGCAGTTCAAGAGGTGGAGTCTTGCGAATAGGAGCAACCAATGATGCAGTCCTAGTCCAAGAAAGAAAGGCCAGGAAACTCCCCAGAGAATCATTGGTGAAAATTCAGTTAGAAGAGGAAAGGAGCTAAAGTCTGATATCCCCAAATAAGAGCAGACACACTTTCACTAAGGAAGAACCAAGCTTAACATCAGCATGCTTCCTCCTTCTGCGCTTTTCTCCACCCAGGCTCCCAGCCTATGAGACAATGTCACCCACATCATGGAGGGACATTCCCTTCAATCTACTGTTCCACATGCCAATCATCACATCAATACACCCTGAAGTCACATAATCCTAGGTGTCTCTTAGTCCAGTCAAGTTGACACTACAGATTAACCATCATAGCCACCAATAAAAATACATAAAATATCCAATTCCCATTCCATTTAAAGTTTTACAAGAAATGTGTCTTTAAAAAGCCCAACTTTAAAGCTTGGCATGGTGTCCCATGTCTGTAATCCCAATACTTGGGATGCTGAGATAGGAGGAGTGTAGGTTAGAGACTAGCCTCTGCAACCTTGAGAGACCCTCAGCAACTTAGCAAAACCCTGTTTCAAAATAGAAAATAAAAAGGGCTGCGGGTGTATATCAGAGGTAGAATGCTTCTGGGTTCAGTCCCTAGCACCACATTAAAAATAAACAAACTTTATTAAGAACTATTTCATTCTAGTATGTTTGAATGAGCCCAGACTTTTTGTCAAAAAGTAAATCATAATCAGGACTCCTCAGCCATAAGGAACTCCTCTCTACTGTCCTTTCTTGCCTCCTGAATAGCTGTTTTATTGCTTACTGTACAGACTATATTTTCTTTGCTTCTTTATTTCATGTTGTGCACAATGTCCACAAACAATGACATATTATGTCCATATATGGTTCCTAGTTAAACTTTAGGTAGGGAGTCACTTGAGGGAAAATAAATTTTATTTAGATCCAATTGCTAGATTACTGATGAGATGACTCTGACTGTGTCAGCTTGTATTGGGTCCTTAATTCTATTTCAATTGACTAAGGATGTAGGGTTGGTATTCTTTCCAGAACCCCCCACCACAGCATCCAACTGACTAGTACATATAAATAGAGGGAGGTAGGTATAAAGAAGTCATGAAATAAGGCAATCAATCCAAAGGTATCTGATATCCCTAGTCTTTTTCTATGTCAGGGACCATATCCTTAATATCAAAATAATTGGGAAGACAGTTTCCACAGCAACTACTCTTCCTCAAGAGTTGAGTGATGGATTTTTTATACTTTCCAGTCATTCTGTACTTTCTCCTTTGTGCAGATCTCTCAGAGTTGTGGTGAACTGCTTGACTTCTGACTATTCAAAGGGCAACCAGAATGACTATTGGCATACACTTTCCTCTTAAAATCTGCTTCTGAGAGCTGATGGCTTGGAATCTCTTATTATGACTTTTGGCATATCAAGATATGCCTCCATTCACTATGAATAAATTCTATTGTATTTATTTTCCTTGTGGTATTGTCTTTCTCTGACATCTGGTGTTTATTTTCCCCAATCTTTGCTTGTGTTACACTATCTTCTGTCTTTTGAAGATATTTGAGAACCTTTTAAGTTTTGACAGCTCTCTCCTCTGAGCACCCTTTAGATACACCTTTGCCTTCCTTGACACAATCTGTTAACATGCAAGAGAAGACATGATTCTCTTCTCTCCTCCAACACCCATATGTTGGAATGGCCTTCCTGCTTGACAGACCTTATGGCAGAGACCAAACTTTTTGCATGCTCCCTGATCAGCATCGGTTGTTAACCTGCCTGCTCAGCTCTGATGCCAGAATGAAAGACAAACAGGGCTTTACTGGGGTAATAAATATTCCATATAGCCTTGGACTAAAAGTAGTTACATCTCTGAAAGAGTTATATTTATAGTAAACATAAATTAGCTGTCCAAAGAAAGTGAAAAATATAGATGTCTGCATAATTTATTAGCAGACCACCTTGCATAGTTTCAAAGTATGCTGATGTGATTACAAAGAAAGCCCTGTTAATAATGGGAGTTTTGGATTCATAGTGAGGATATTATTGCTTCCTAGAGAAATGAGTGGAAGTATAAATAATATGAGAATAGGAGTGAACCCTCCTCTTTTGGTGTCAAATATTTACTTATCGTCAAACAGGCTAATGGAAGGTTTTGGAGGAAGTCAAGTCCTCATGATGTTTTCAATTCAAAATTACCTAGAAATGATGTCATGTACACTGATTCCTTGTGATAAAAAATGTATTCTGTGACTCAAATGAACATATGCTTCTGAAAAGATAATGAACTATAGAAACACTAACCTTAGTAAACGTGTCCCTGCTCTAGGAACAAATGTGCAAATTAACTTACTGGTTCAAGAGGTGGATGAGAATTTAATTATACAGTAAGTGTTATTCTAACAACATAATGTCAATATTCAAGTCAACCTTATATGTTCTTTAGGTTTACCCTTCTAGCCCAGTAAACAAAGCAGATGAACAGAGAAGCAGAGCCTGCATTTTATAATTACAGAGGTGATATGGCCTAATCAAAAACAAAACCTAGGAATACTGCCTTTATTAAAATATTCATTAATTTTTTAATTTTATTTAAGAAAAATATTATTAAGAATGCCTAGTAAACTTCCTGACATGTAAGTGGTATTCGATAAATATTATTTGTGGAATGAATTAATGAATCATCTAGTGTTTATTACTTTCAATGGAAATTTCAAAGTATGGAGAGTTCATAATTCAGTAGGGAAATAGAAACCAATATATTTTGATCATTTACATTAAGCCAATTATTCCATGTATGATGTATATAAATCCACACTTAGTGTTCAGAATAGCCTTTCAATTTCCTGTTTCACAGATAAATGGGCATTGTGTTGCAAACAAGTAACACTCCAAAATGTCACTTGATATATGTGTAAATTATTTTGTATTCAACCCCAAAATTTTGAGAAAAACTTGGATGTTCCTGCAAGAGTCCAAGGTGACCTTATGTGCTAAATATGAACCTCTATTTTTCCTATTGAAATTTATTAGAAGGAATTTTGCTTGGCGCCTTAAAGAAACTGAATGATTGAGAGAGGATGGAAGATTATGAAAAGAAGGTGAAAATTCTACCTAATGACATGAGATATTTTTTCTGAAGGCTATTATTTGCCAAATAAGTTGGCTATGGAGGGTCACAAGAAAAATTGTTCATATTCTCAAGAAACTTGCTGGAAAGGTAGTGGCCTATTTCCCAACTATTGTCATTTTTGACATAATGTTTATCTTAGAAATACTTTATTACTGCCATTTAATTGAGTACCCATTTTAATCTGAGAATGTTTGGCCATGAATAGCTATAGCTTTCTGGGTTTTAAAGGTTATTATGACACATTACCAACCTTTGGAATCTGACTTTTCTAGCCAACTTAGCTGAGTGGTGTTACCAGATTTGTGTATTTTCTTTCTTTAAACTGTGAAGTTAAATTGAAAATAAGCATAGATTTTCTCCTAGAAAATATATGAATTGAAAAGTACGACCTCTTACAATTCCTAAAATATACTTTTTAAAAATGTCTTCTATTAGAAAAAAAGAAGACACCATTATGCGTATGCCACTTTTATAAAAGTTTGCATCAGAATACTTTATTATATCATGTTTTACCATTGGTCTAACTCTCCATACAAAGGTTCAAGATTTGTGTGTGTGTGTGTGTGTGTTTGAGTAGAAGACAAAATGAAAATTCATTATTGAATTTATTTATATACTCTATGAATAAAAACTTCTCTTTTCTCCACAAAATAGCAGTGCTCATTAGATGTCATCAGTTTCAAATGATTTTATCTACCGTGTCAAAATATACAATGATTATCTAAATAACTAGCCAATAATAGCAATCCTGATACCTCTTAAAAATACTATTTTAAATATGAATCATGGACAAAAATACTAAGTAACAATGCAGCAGAGAAGCTAAACCATCCCAGAATATGGTCTCCTCTCTTTCATTAGAAACACAATTACTTACGTTCATATGTGCTAGAGCTTTCCAAAATAAAGATTACCTTTTACAGTCTCATGTTTCAGAGAGATGTTGCAATATCAAGAACTTATAATAAGGGTGATTCAAGCAAAAATGTTTGGTAACTGATTTTTTTAATTGTGTGCCCCCCCATTGTGGGGCCCAGAAGAAGCATAGGCTGGCAGTAAGTAAGGACATGGCTCTGTTCATTCCGTGCAGGCCCAGGTGTGCACTTAATTATATAAGGATGACTGGGCAAAGCACAACACACCTGCACACGTCCACGCCGGTGTAGATATGTGCCATTTTTGCCCAAAATCCTATATAAGGAACAGGTTTGTAGAATAAAGCTGCTGCTGTTGTTCTGATGGTGACTCTGCATGCTTTCTTCTCTCTGGGGATCTCACAGCGAAACCCTCCCCTGCAACCATAGCTGGCCTCTGACACTTGGCATAATCACCAGGATGCGGTGAATACCCCCAGTAATTCTCTGGAGTAGCAGTCCTAGGAAGAATAATCCAGGGTGGCAATGTAATTTATGGCCTCCCTGTGGTTCCCAGTAGCAGCCTATCTGATGGTGTGGACCCCATCGGAAAGTTGGGATGATGTATTTCCCCAGCCAGAAGTCCAGAATGATTTAGAAGTGCTAGAGCTGCGTGGTCCAGTGGTGCAACTCTAGGCAGGTGCTAGATGTTCCTGGTGGTGCTGTGGCATGCCAGCCACGAGATTCAGGGGCTGATGCAGCAGGTCCATTGGCTGCAACAGTGGGAGGAGGAATTAGAACAATATTTAGTGGCTACCAAATGAGCTTTGCATGGCTCTATTGAGTTCACTCCAACTTCTTGCTCCAGTAGTCTTGTAGGCTCCCTCCAACATTCCTGACCCCTGATAAGGCAGAAGGTGGAGATGGAGGATTCTTTGGCCCCTGAGGGAGGGGCTGCAGGACCCTGACAATCCACCCGCCACACCACTATGACTCGGTATACACCTATGAAATTACATGAGTTGGCAAAGCAGTGCAAGCAAATGATAGAGGGAATGGTCCCTGCATGGCTGTTGCGCCTGTGGGATCATGGGGCCAATAATATTGAACTGAACCCAACTAAAATGACCGAATTGGCTAATATAACCACTGTGCTCTCCTTGCAGCAGTAGCTGCAGAACATGGCTATTACCAATGCACAAGCCAGGAATCAGAATCTGACTAATTGGCTCATGGCTGCAGCCAGCACAGTTTGGAATAACACTGGTGAGTTGCTGGAAACTGAATAAATGGACTACCTATTTAGACCTGGTGCAGATCATACAGGAGATGGGTATGTGGAAGATGATGTTTTAACCTCGGTACACTAGCCCTGATGAAGAGCTGTTTATGACCCATGTGAAGGACCTGATGCTGGCAGTTGGCCCCCAAGGCACTTTCAGCACTATGTTTCCCCCAGCCCCATATGTCAATCAGCTGGTGCACGTAGTAACTGCTACCTTGGCCAGACTAGGAGACATGGACTTGCCCAGGCAGGGGCTCATGGTCCAAGTGCAAGCTGTAATGGGGTGGGGGGGCTCAGTGGGATTGTGGTCCCAGTTCACAGAAGAATAAATCAGGAGGGAAGGGCCTGTAAAGGTCAGCCACAGACAGATGTGGTTTTACCTATTAGCAGCTGAACTGGCAGAGGAGAAGATAGAATGCCAGCCCAATGAAGTACTTTTAGTACTCTGGTGTCAGCTTCACCTGAACCAAAGGTACACCCCTTTATCTCCAAAGACAGCCAAGGGAATAGCCCAAGAGATATGTGTGACTGATTTTCTCCCAGACTAGGGACTCAGCCGGAGTACCCAGTTAGATGAAGAACCAGCTCACCTGAGGCCGCATGTGGAATCGATTATTAACTGGCACCCTCACAATGTTCAACATGTCCTGGCACTAGTTGATAAAGGAGTAGACAGCACCCTCCTCTTCAGCAATCCAGACAAATTTACCAGACCTAAGGGTGCCATACAATGGTTATGAGGGCCATTTCACTATGGTTCGACATGCCCTGGTGATTTGGGAATCAGAAATTTGCTTCCGAAGCGATATGTGTATATATTCCCTGTAGCTAAGTACATTCTGGTGGTGGACATATTGCAGGGTTTGATTATGAAGACAAATTTCAGAGAATTCTGGCTACAGGTGCTTGTGGTAAAGACCATCACAAGAGAATATCCCCATCATGTTCCCTTAAAACTCCCCCAAGCAATGAGGATTGTGAATGTATGGCAGTACAAGTTACCAGGGGGGCATGAGGAAATTGGATAAATGATGATGAGGTTAGAAGAGGCAAGTGTAATCCTCCCAACCCACAGCCCATTCAACTCTCCCATATGGCCAGTGCAAAAACCTGAAGGTTCCTGGTGCATGATGGGGGAGTTAAATAAAGTGACATCACCCTTCCATGCAGAGGCACCCATCATTTCAGGACTCATGGGTCACCTGTCACATGAACTGGGACAGTTCCATTATGTTGTAGTCTTGGCGAATGCCTTTTTCTCCCTTCACATTACCCTGGAAAGCAAAGAACAATTTGCTTTTACCTTGGAAGGATGGCAATGGACCCTTTGGGTATTGCCCCAGGGATATCTGCATAGTCCCACATTGTGTCACATCTGGTCGCACAGGATTTAGCTTCCTGGCAGAAGCCTAAGGATGTATGGTTGTTCCATTATATTGGTGATATTATGATAAACTCTGTTTCTATTGCAGAGTTATAAGCAGCTGCATGCAGCCTCCAAGCCACTTTCCAGGAATGGGGGGATTGTCAATGAGGACAAGGTCCAGGGACCTGGATATTCCATTAAATTTTTGGGAGTTGTGTGGTTGGGTAAGACAAAGATGATACCAGAAACAAGGGTAGACAAGATACAAGCCTATCCTTGATCAGAAATGGTCAAACAGGTACAGATTTATCTGGGTTTTGGGGAGTTTTGGCTAACATTTGTACCCTACTTAGCTATGCTTGTCTGTATGGGGGCAACTTGGTATCAGATCTCTGAACTGTAAACTGCATTTATTGCCACCAAAAGAGCAGTGGCACAGGCACAAGCTCTGTGGGTAGTAGACCCTACCCTCCCTTTCCTCCTAACAGTCCACGTGAATGACACAGGCTTTGGATGGGGGTTAATGCAGAAACGAGGTGCCAGAAATATGCCAAATGTATTTTGGTCACAGGTATGGAAAGGGGCAGTGGCACACTACTCTCTCATTGAACGAACAGTTATTGGCTGTATATGTTGTCCTCTTTGCTTGTGAACCCATTACAGGTACTGGGTCAGTGATGGTGCAGACCACCTACCCTACTGAGGGCTGATTATGGTCTTGGATTTGTGCCCCTGGACAGGGGTAGACAACACTCACTCTTACCAAGTGAGATGCATATTTAGAGCAATAAGAATTGTTTTCTAGTATCCCTTTGTTTGGACAGCTACACACTCTTCTGGGACCAGTACATTTCCCAGAAAAAGTTCCCTTGGAACCCATGGAAATGGGAGATGCTTCAAGTCCCTATGAGGAAGGGAAAGCCCCAATACCCATGGGAGCATGGTATACTGATGGCTCCTGTCATGGGCGGCCACCCATATGGGTGGCTGTAGCTTCACAGCCTGCCACAGAAACCTTTTAGTATGAGAATGGTGCTAGATGCTCTAGCCAATGGACTGAGCTCCAGGCAGTCTGTTTAGCTCTCCTGAAGGAGATTGTGCTGTTACATGTCTGTACAGACATCTGGGCATTCTACTGGAGCTAACCCTGTGGCTGTCCCAGTTGGTAGCACAAGACTGGTTGATTGGGCCCTGCCCACAGTTGGGCAAAGATATGTTGGAGGACCTGTGTAAGTGGAGCCTGCAGGAAGGAGTTACTTTACATCATGTTCTGGGGCATAAGCTTTTACAGACCCCTAGAAATGATGCTGCCAACACTTTAGCACAAGTTCAGGCTCTCCAATTACCCAAGAGCCCTTGTTGGTAGCACTGTGGTTACATAAGAAGCTAGGACATGCAGAGGCCTGCACTATGGGGATTGTAGCCCAGTAATGAGGATTGCCTCTTGCCTGCACCGAAGCTTATGATGCTGTATGCCAGTGCCCTTGGTGTGCAGAACACCACCCACAGCAACATAGGGTTCTGCAACCCTGGAACATGTTCCCTGAGGTTCTAAATCTTTACAGGAATGGCAGGTTGACTATATTGGACCACTGCCAACATATCAAGGATTCTGATACATACTGATAGCTGTGGATAGGGCTACAGGCTTGGGTTTTGCTTATCCTGTGGTACAGACCAATCAGAGAAATACTATAGCTACCCTGTAACAACTGTCAATGGCCTATGGTCAGCCCTTGGTAGTGGCAAGTGACAGAGATACCAATTTACAGGCCAACAAGTACAGACCTGGATTAAGGACAATGACATATATTGGCAGTTGCTTATTCCCTACTGGCCCCCAGCATCTGGAATGATTAAACACTTTAATGGACTCCTAAAAGAGAAGCTGAAGGCCTTGCCCCCCACTGGAAGAGGTAGTGGGCACAAGTACCTGTGGCAGTGTAGCTTTTAAATGAGTGACCTTGCCACACTTGGAAGACCCCCTTAGATAAGGTAATAGCAGGAATGTCCCCCACTTTGAAGCTAACAGGAAACTTTCAGGAACCCTCATTGCAGCCAGGGGCAAGAGGAGAATCCCTCTTACTTCCTGCAGCTAAATCCTTGACCACAGGGTGCTAAGTGGAGTGGCCCTGGCCTGTGCAGGCTTCCCAGGAGCCATGGGTTGCACTCCTGGAACAATGGAGCCTGGTACAGAAGGCTCAGTTACAACTGGACCCTTGGATAGCTGCCTGGCCCTGCCCAGTATGGGTCTCACTTTCTCCATGGGCAGAAGGCATGATTTTGAAAGGCACACAGGTCATAAGACTATGGCCTATTCTCTTGTATTCTGTGAAGGATGTTCCCAACCCCTTACTTTCTGTCCAGGCTGCTTTGGTGTGGTACCATCGCCCTGGAGCAGCCATCATTCCAGTTACTGTTCTCTTGCAAGATATGCATGTCTCCTGCATCCTCCTGGAAGGGAAGAACTTACCTATGATGGCTTCTCTCTCTTCCTTGTCCTACAGTCAGGTTAACAGCAGGGAACAGGCTGCTTTCCTGGGCACACACCTTTGCAAGACTGCATAACACCTCCCATTATAAGGTTTGCACTGAGTTACCGGTAGAGGCAGCCAAAGATCCCCCATGGCAAATTTAACCTGCTACTGCAGACAACTGTACTACCTTATGAACCTGGAACCACAGCAGCCTAAAACGGAATGAGCGACACCACATAATGGAGGACTTGTGCTAAGACCATAATAATGCCCTCCCTCCTGCCTTTTTGGGGTATGCTATAGAAAACCGGTGAGGCTAGTTAACAGAGTAACATATTGAGCTTGCGAACATAGTACCTTTTTGTACAGAACAGGTGAACTGGTATATAACCAATTAAATCACTGGATGGTTGCCCCAAGAACTATATCAGAATGTTACTCATTTACCAGATACCAACCAGTGGGACCAAATCTGCTGATTTCCTCTCAAATGGTTATCTCTGGGTTTGCAAACATTATGGCTGGCCATACCTCCCTACCCATTGGACAAGAAGGGGAAATGCTTTCTTCTCTCTGGGGATATCACCACCAAAAGGATATCTCTCCTGCAACCACAGCTGGCCTCTGACACCCATCTATCTATGTCTCTATCCATACCTCTATATATGCTTATACACATACATTTACTCATGGTTCCTCTTGAAATACAGTAACAATGTAAATTTATTTTTAAATGTATAGATGGGAGCCGGGCATGGTGGCGCACGCTTGTAATCCCAGTACTTTGGGAGGCAGAGACCGGAGGATCCGGGTTCACGGCCACACTCAGCTCTTTCTCTCTCTCTCTCTCCCTGTCTCTCTCTCTCTCTCTCTCTCTCTCTCTCTCTCTCTCTCTCTCTCTACTTAGTGAGGCCCTCCGCAACTTCGTGAGACCTGGTTTCAAAATAAAGTATAAAAAATAGGGCTGGGGGTGTAGCGCAGAGGTAGAACACCCCTGGGTTCAATCCCCTGTACCGCAAAAAAAAAAAAATGTACAGATGGTAGAAATCATTGTTAAATAGTTGCAGTTATTTCATTTATGATTGTGTGAGTTCAGACATATTCAAATTTGTGTAATCATCATCACACACAGGATAAAGAACAATTCCATAATCCCCAAATTTCTCTTGTGTTATTCCATAGTGGTGAAACTTAGCCCCCAACTCCTAATTCCAGGAAACCATGAATTAGTCTCCATCACAGTAATAGTATCTTTCCCAGAATGTTATGTGATTGGAATCAGATAATAAAACATTTTGTAACTGGATTTGTTCACTTAGTGTAATGCATTTGATATTCATTCATGTTGTTGTGTATATTCATTCATACACTAAGGCTGGGTAACATTTTAATATACACAACATGATTATTTAGCAAATTGGGAAGAACATTTTCTTCCAAATTTTGGCTACCAGGACAATGCTGTTGCAAATATCCATAGGCAGATATTCATTTCAATATAAATGGCCACTTCTCTAGGATAAATACCTATAGGTAGGATTTCTGAGTCCTGTTGTAGGTACATACTTACCTCAATAAGAAAACTAGACTTTTCCAAAGTGGATATAACATTTTATAAGTCTTATCATCAATGGGTGAGAATTATACTTATCCCATATGCTTGGCAGCAATTGATATTGTCATTTTTTTAAATTTTATTTAGCCATTCTAATACATATGTATTTATATTTCTATCTGGTTTAAATTTGCATTTCCTTAAAGACTAATCAATGAGAATTCTTCTTTGTGAATGTTTTCTACCAACATCAACATATCTTCTTCAGTGGAGTACCTTTTCATATATTTTGTCTTTCAAATTTGAAGAGTAACTTGTTTTCTGTCTTCTTTTGTCTTTATTTGTCCTGCATAAGATTTTCATTAGATGTATAATTACTAAATTTTGTTAGATATATAATTACTAAAATCAGTATAAAATTTAGGTCAAAGTAATTATTCCAGAAATACATGTTGAGAACACTATGCATTTCCAATTAATTGCTTTTGAATTTTTTTTCAAAAATTAAAAAAGCATTTGACAAAATCCAACACCCATTCATGATAAGAACACTGCAGAGAACTGGAATAGAAGGAGCATACCTCAACATCATAAAGGCAATATACAATAGGCCCACAGCCAACATCATAATGAATGGGGAAAAACTTTGAGAGTTCCCTTTAAAAACAGGAACAAGACAGGATGTCCACTGTCACCACTCCTTTTCAATGTAATACTCAAGACCCTAGCCAGAGCAATGAGGCAAGAGAAGGAAATAAAAGGAGTACAAATAGGAAAAGAGGAACTGAAACTATATCTATTTGCAGATGACATGATATTATACTTAGAAGATCCAACAAACTCATCCAAAAGGCTCATAGAACTGATCAACAAAGTCAGCAAAGTGTCGGGATACAAAATCAATCTTAAAAAATCAGAAGCTTTTTGGTATGCCAACCATAAATCCACTGAAAAAGAAATCCAGAAGACATTTCCACTCACGATATCCCCCAAAACAATAAAATACTTGGGAATAAACCTAACCAAGGAGGTAAAAGACCTCTACATGGAAAACTACAAAACATTGAAAAAAGAAATTGAAGAAGATCTTAGAAGATGGAAAGACCTCCCATGCTCTTGGATAGGCAGAATAAATATCATCAAAATGGCCATTCTCCCAAAAGCTCTACAGATTCAATGCAATACCCATTAAATTACCAAAGTCATTCTTCACTTAAATTCATTTGGAACAACAAAAAACCCAGAATAGCCAAAGTAGTTCTCATCAACAAGAACCACGCAGGAGGCATCACAATACCTGACTTCAAACTATACTACAAAGCCATAGTAATAAAAACAGCATGGTATTGGCAGAAAAGCAGACACATAGACCTATGGAGCAGAATAGAAGACTCCAAAACAAACCCACACACCTACAGCCAATTGATTTTTGACAAAGAGTCTAAAAACATCCACTGGAAAAAGGATAGCCTCTTCAACAAATGGTGCTGGCAAAACTGGCTAACCATATGCAGAAAAATAGAAATAAACCCCACTTTCTCACCCTGCACTAGAGTCAACTCCAGATGGATCAAAGACCTAGAAATCAGACCAGAGACCTTGCAGCTACTAGAAGAGGACATAGGCCCAACACTTCAACACATAGGCACAGGTAAAGACTTCCTCAACAAGACCCCAAAGGCACAGGAAACTAAAATGAGGATTAATACGTGGGATTGCATTAAACTAAAGAGTTTTTGTGCAGCAAAGGAAACAATCAAGAACTTCAACAGAGAGCTGACAGAATGGGAGAAGATTTTTGCCAGCTACTCCTCTGATAGAGGACCCATATCTAGAATATACAGAGAACTTAAAAAAATCATCACTAAAAAAACAAATAACCCAATCAAAAAATGGGCAAGTGAACTAAATAGACACTTCACAGAAGAAAAAATACAAATGGCCAATACATGTATGAAAAAATGTTCAACATCATTAGCAATCAGAGAGATGCAAATCAAAACTACCCTGAGATTTCACCTGACCCCAATTAGAATGGCAATCATTAAAAACACAAACAACAACAAATGCTGGGGAGGATGTGGAGAAGTAGGAACTCTACCACACTGTTGGTGGAATTGCAAATTAGTGCAACCGCTTTGGAAAACAGTGTGGAGGATCCTCAGAAGAATGGGAATGAACCTATCATATGACCCAGAAATTCCACTTCTAGGCATCTACTCCAAAGAACTAAAACCCAACTACCAGACTAATGCATGTGTATCTATGTTTATAGCAGCACAATTCACAATTGCCAAACTTTGGAACAAGCCAATGTGTCCATCAACAGATGAATGGATCACAAAACTATGGGATATGTATACAATGGAATTTTACGCAGCCACAAAGAAGAACAAAATCACATCGTTTGCAGGGAAATGGAGAGAACTAGAGAACATCATGCTAAGTGACATTAGTAAGTCACTGAGAGTAAAAAATCGGATGTTCCCCTTAATCTGTGGGAGCTAGATAGAATGGGACTTAGA
>PVJS01034071.1:0-21788 GCA_004027185.1 Glis glis | reverse complement strand
CTTGTAATCCCAGTACTTTGGGAGGCGGAGACCGGAGTATCCAGGTTCGCGGCCAGCCTCAGCTCTCTCTCTCTCTCTCTCTCTCTCTCCCTGTCTCTCTCTCTCTACTTAGTGAGGCCCTCCGCAACTTCGTGAGACCCGGTTTCAAAATAAAGTATAAAAAATAGGGCCGGGGGTGTAGCATGGAGGTAGAATGCCCCTGGGTTCCATCCCCGGTACGGCAAAAAAAAAAAAAATTGCTAGCAAAAACCAACCAAACCAAAATATCTAGATCTATTAAAATTAAGAAAGTAGCCAGATATACTGGCACATGCTTGTCATCCCAGTACATGGGAGGCTGAAACAGGAGGATCGCAGGTTTGAGGCCAGCCTCTCAACTGAGTGAGACCTTGTTTCAAAATAAAAAATAAAATAGGACTGGGGGTATAACTCAGAGGTAGAATACCCTTGGGTTCTATCCCGAGTACCAAAAAACTTTTAATTTAAAAAAAAATTTTTAAAAAGTAGTAAACCGAGCCGGGCGTGGTGGTGCACGCTTGTAATCCCAGTACTTGGGAGGCAGAGACCGGAGGATCCGGGTTCGCGGCCAGCCTCAGCTACTTAGTGAGGCCCTCGGCAACTTCGTGAGACCCAGTTTCAAAAATAAAGGATAAAAAATAGGGCCGGGGGTGTAGCTCGGAGGTAGAACGCCCCTGGGTTCAATCCCTGGTACCACACACACACAAAAAAAAGTAGTAAACCACATAGAAAACTAACCATCTAACCACCTCACTGATTCCGTTATGACCAGTCTCTGGAAGGCGGTGACATGTTCCGTGGGCACCCGCGTGCCTACCATTCCTCCAGGAAGCCGGGCGCTCCGTGGGCTGTGGGGGCAGGGGCTCAGGCGCTCCCCTGGTGACCTGGGATCCCGGGCAGATGTTATCAGTCACCGGAGGAGCCAGCACCAGCCTGGAGTCGTGGATTAGCGTCTTGCCTTGGTATCTTTCTTCCCTCTCGCTTCATCCCGCCTGATGCAAGTCCATCACGGCTTATTCCCTGTGACAGCTAAAGCTCTCTCCCCCGCCCCCAACCCTGCCTTCTTCCTGCACAACACTGTGCAGTGACTTCACCTCTGTAGGTCCCAACATTCCTGCCACACACACTCCCTTAAAACGCTTCCAGAGACCAGTCTGTAATGGAATCAAATCAAAATTCATTATTTCCCACCCCATACCTATGCCCTCCACCAGCCCCAACGCCGGCCAGGAAGGTATCCCCATCTGGGGCCTTTCTTCCCACGCCACAGGTAACTCCTGCCTCTGCCTGCGCTCAGCCAGGGGCCCCACAGAGCCTGGGCTCCCCTTTTCCTTTCCTGATTTCCTCTCCTCTGGATCCATCTTCACCCCAAATCTCCACTGATAGCCGGGCACGGTGGTGCACACCTATAATTCCAGTACTTGGGAGGCTGAGACAGGAGGTTCACAGGTACAAGACCAGCCTCAGCAGTTTAGAGCGATCCTGCAATTCAGCGAGATGCTGTTTTAAAATAAAAAATGTAAGCCAGGCATGGGGGCCCAAGCTTGTAATCCCAGTACTTGGGAGGCTGAGACAGGAGGATCGCAGGTTCGTGGCCAGCCTCAGCTACTTAGTGAGGCCCTCTGCAACTTAGTGAGACCCTGGTTTCAAGATAATGAATAAAAAAACAGGGCTGGAGGTATAGCTCAGAGGTAAAATGCCCCTGGGTTCGATCCTTAGTACCACAAAATAAAATAAAATATTAAAAAAGGGCTGGGCATGTAGCTCAGAGGTAGAATGCCCCCGGGTTCAATGCCCAATACCAAATAAATAAATAAATCTCCACTGGTAAATGGAGCTGGATTGTCTGCTAATGTTTCATATGAGTAACTTTTTTCCTTACTTGGTTGTGCCATCCTTGAGGGCAGGGACCATGACTTAGTATTCTGAATCCTCCACGACACCTAGCAGATATTAGGCACCTAATAAACACAGCATCGAATGACTCTCACTGGACGCTGGACCCCAAGGTGGGTGTACTCGGATTGCCCTCCTAGCAAAGCCCCATTCTGTTTCCCCATGAAGCAGGATAGGGCGCCCCTCAGTGTCGGCGGGGCTCGGGTTCCAGGACCCTCTGATGCTCAAGTTCCTTATGTAACTCGCAAAGTATTTGCATAAAAGTATTTACACTTTTTTTTTTTGCGGTACCAGGGATTGAACGCAGGGGCGTTCTACCTCCACGCTACGCCCCCGGCCCTATTTTTTATACTTTATTTTGAGACCGGGTCTCACGAAGTTGCGGAGGGCCTCACTAAGTAGAGAGAGAGAGAGAGGGAGACAGGGAGAGAGAGAGAGAGAGAGAGAGAGCGTGCGCACACGCGTGCGTGCGCGAGCTGAGGCTGGCCGCGAACCCGCATCCTCTGGTCTCCGCCTCCCAAAGTACTGGGATTACAAGCGTGCGCCACCACGCCGGGCTAAGTATTTACACTTTAAATAACCTCTGGGTTACTTATAACACCTAAAACAATGTAAATCACTGTTATACTGTATTGTTCAGGGAATAAAAAAAGTCTGTACAAGCCAGGCGTGGTGGTGCATGCTTGTAATCCCAGTAATTGGAAGACTGAGACAGGAGGATCACAGGTTCGAGGCTGGTCTCAGCTATTTAGTGAGGCTCTCCACAACTTAGTGAGACCCTGTTTCAAAATAAAGAATAAAAAATAGGGCTGGGGGTGTAGCTTGAAGGTAGAATGGCCCTGGGTTCCATCCCCAGTACCAAAAAAAAAAAAGGTGTGTAGGTGATCCGTACAGACACAATACTATTTTTTGAATATTTTGTATCTATAGTTGGTTGAATCCACAGATGCAGAATTAGCAGATACAGCAGACACAGACCCATGGCACTTTGGAGAAGTATCATTTTCAATCTGTCTTCCTTCTGCTTCTCCTTCTGGAATGCTCTTCCTCCCGCCCAACTGCCTGAGACTTTCTCAATTCAGTGTCCCTCCATGAGACAGCGGTTCCTCTGCACAGCTTTCTCTAATCATGACTTCCTCCCCTCTCTGCAAAATTAACTTCAGAATCTGGGTCCTCCCTCTATTTACCCTCTATTTCCTTTCTAGTATTTTTCAGACTATAGTACAGTTATGTCCACAATTTTTTTCTCCCCTGCTAGACTGTAAGCACCAGAATCAACTGTAGAAGATGATCCCAGCCCACACACAGTGGCTTTCCGGGAGAGGCCTACCTACCAGGAAGCGTCTTGGGTACCGTTCACATTATCGCCCTCTTCCTTCCTCACACGCACTGCTCTGGTTTGGATGAGTGTTCCCCAAAGGCCTGTGTGCCGGGCGTGGTGGCGCACATTTGTAATCCCAGTACTTTGGGAGGCGGAGACCGGAGGATCCGGGTTCGTGGCCAGCCTCAGCTCTCTCTCTCTCTGTCTCTCTCTCTCCTTAGTGAGGCCCTCCGCAACCTCGTGAGACCCGGTTTCAAAAATAAAGCATAAAAAATAGGGCCGGGGGCGTAGCGTGGAGGTAGACCGCCTCTGCGTTCAATCCCCGGTACCGCAAAAAAAAAAAAAAGGCCTGTGTGTTCAAGGCCTGGTCCCCAGCATGGTGGAACCTTTATGAGATGGAGCCTTGTGGGAGATCCTTGGGCCACTGGGGCGTGCCCTCATCAGGGACTGTGAGGCCCCAGTCTCTACCTCTTCCTCTCTAGCCTTGAATCCCGCTCATGACCTAAATGGTTTCGCCCCACCTCGCCCTCACTCACACCACAAGGTGGCTGTTTCAGAGCCCGAGAGCATCAAGGCCACTTACTCAGGAACTGAGACCTCCAAAACGGTGGGCCAAAATAAACCTTTTCTCTTTATAAGTTAATTACCTCAGGTACTTCATTATAGTGAAAGAAAGTGGAGAACAAAACAGATGCTCTCTCTGTCCTCATTCAATTCACAATACTTCAAGGAAAACGTATGTTTTTTAAAAATAGGTAATTAAGCCGGGCGTGGTGGTGCACGCTTGTAATCCCAGTACTTGGGAGGCGGAGACCGGAGGATCCGGGTTCGCGGCCAGTCTCAGCTACTTAGTGAGGCCCTCCGCAACTTCGTGAGACCCGGTTTCAAAATAAAGTATAAAAAATAGGGCCGGGGTGTAGCTCGGAGGTAGAACGTGCCTGGGTTCAATCCCTGGTACCGCAAAAATAAATAAATAAATAAATAAATAAATAACTAAATAAATATAGGTAATTATAAGAATGTAAGGGGCTGCTCACTCTCTTCTTCCTAAGACCCTGGCCCTTGACTAAAATTCCCTTCTGCTCAAATCTCAAACCCCACAGAACGTTCCATCACTTCTAGCTGCCTTGCTTTTCTCCTCTCCTCTCTCTTTTCCATCCTCTACCTTCCTTTAGTATCTCAGGAACTCCAAACCTGGCAGCGCTCTTCAGCTGTGGGTATACCAAATTCCACCCAAGAGCATAGCAAGGGAAAAAACAGACTTTCAACTCACCGCATCAGAATCCACCCTTTCTGTTTGTAATCATAAATAGAAAAAAAATCGAATACTCTTCCATCTTTCCTTCTCCTTCCTTTCCTTTTCTCAATTCTAACACTAACTCACAAAGTGAGGTGAACTGTTTACAAAAATGCAGAGAGGAAAAGAACTGACCTAATAATTTCCCAATTGGGAAAAAGAGTAGGTCACAAGCTTTTTTTTTTCCCCCGGAACCAGGGATTGAACCCAGGGGCATTCTACCTCCAGGTTACACCCCCAGCCCTATTTTTTAAATTTTATTAGTGCATTGCAATCATACATCTTGAAGGATTTCAGGGTGGTTGACGTATACATGCACTCGTCGGTCAATCAGCCCTCCCC
Source organism: Glis glis (assembly GCA_004027185.1). Taxonomy (NCBI): domain Eukaryota; kingdom Metazoa; phylum Chordata; class Mammalia; order Rodentia; family Gliridae; genus Glis; species Glis glis. Next base: position 16,914 of record PVJS01034071.1, on the reverse strand, counting down.
AATTCCCACCCCCCTCCCCCCTCCCTCCTTCCCGTCTTCAGCATAGTAGTTGACTTTGATATCTTCGTGTATGTCCATCCTGTGTACCAGTTTGTTTCCCTCTCCTTCCCTCCCTTCTCCCCCAGTTAGTTCGCCTTCTTCGCTCATCTGAAGTTTTCTCTCTTTGTCTGTGGTCCCTCCTATTTTTTATTCTTTATTTTGAAACAGGGTCTCACTAAGTTGCGGAGGGCCTCACTAAGTAGCTGAGGCTGGCCGCGAACCCAGATCCTCAGGTCTCAGCCTCCCAAGTACTGGAATTACAAGCTTAGGTTACAAGCTTTTTAAGCATATATTCTCCCTCTTTACAGAACCACAATTTTTTTCTTTTTGTGGTCCTGGGGATAGAACCCAGGGGCATTCTACCTCCAAGCTCCACCCCAGCCCTATTTTTTATTCTTTATTTTGAAACAGGGTCTCACTAAGTTGCGCAGGATCTCACTAAGTAGCTGAGGCAGGCTGTGAACCCCGATCCTCCGGTCTCAGCCTCCCAAGTACTGGGATTACAAGCGTGCGCCACCATGCCTGGCTTCAAAACCACAATTTTTGAAGAAGGAAAAAAGCCCCGAGACAGAGAGGACCACTGGTGCCGCCTCCTCCTCGTTTGTTTATGGGGTATTTTAATACTCTGTCACTAACTAGAAAAGGTGAGAAAGTAACAGTTCCCAAGGGGCTTTCTCTAAAGATGGGGCATAGCTAACGTGAGTTTTCTTTGTTGATAACTTGTGGATTTACATTTTCATTCAATATGTTTTTCATTAACATGAGAAGCACAAAGAAACATTTTATAATATAATGGATATAAATAGATTATTCAATTGAGTGACAATGACAAGATTTTCTTGAGATTATTAATGGAAACATCATGCTTTCTACTAAGTTTAAAGACACCTGTATTTGAACAGTTGATTTTATGGAGATTGGAATCTTTCAGGTTTGAATCTAGAGATCTAGAATAAACTTGGTTCACAAGATTTTGTGTGTGTGTGTGTGTGTGTGTGTGCGTGTGTGGTGTGATGTGCTAGGGATTGAACCCAAGGGAACTCTACCTCTGAGCTACACCTTCAGGACTATTTTATTTTTTATTTTTGAAAGAGGGTATCATTAAGTTGTTGAAGGCCTCGCTAAGTTGCCGAGGCTGGTCTCAAACCTGTGATCCTCCTGTCTCAGCCTCCCAAGTTCTGGGATTACAGGCTGGTGCCACTCCACCTGGCTTGGTTCAAAATACTTAAGCCTAGAAAATGCTCCAATACTTAAAAAATTACATGAAAGGAACACATAACCAAATGGAAAACCAACATTCTGAGAAAAACTAATAAAGTTTTCCATCTGCCAACTCCTGCCAAGTAAATTTAATAGCAGATACTTGAGAAAATATATCTAAAATGAGTGCACAAAATATTTATTTTGAATTGGGAGTAAGTAAAAGAAGTATAAAAAGTAATAAATGTTAAAAATCAAATGTAGATTACTGAGCTTTGAATCACAGTATAGATGCAAATCTCTAATCCTCTATGGCCTAAAGGAACCTTTGAAGTCATCTACCCAACCCATTTACTTTGCAGAACTTATGTGAGACCAAGAAGGTTTACGTTATTTGGTAAAATTCACAAAGTAGTTGATGGATAGCAAAAGACAGGCTATAACTCTGTACCAAGCTTCCAATTCAGAATTCTTCAAATTCCCAATGATACACGTGTGCGTGTGTGCATGCACACCATACGCATGAGGAAAGAGAGAGAATATGAATATGCATAAATGAAATACTGAACTCACATGTTTATTTGGAAAATCTACTTCTCTTTCTCTCTTGATTAATACTGAACCTTTCACAACAGTCAAATCATGGAACCAGCATAAGGGTCCTTCGGCAGATGAATGGATTACAAAACTGTGGTATATACATACATACAGTGGAATTTTACTCGGCCATAAAAAATAAAATTATGTCATTGGAAGGAAAGTAGATTATGCTAAGTGTAGATTAGCCAGTCTTAGTATGTTTTTTTCTTTCATATGTGGAAGATAGAGAATAACTGGGTTACAAAAGTGACTTCATATAAAGGAGTAGGAAGCCAGGCATGGTGGCGCATGCTTATAATTAAGCCTCACCAGTACTTGGGAGGCTGAGACCGGATGATCCGGGTTCATGGCCAGCCTCAGCTACTTAGTGAGGCCCTGCACAACTTAGTGAGACCCTGTTTCCAAATAAAGAATAAGAAATAGGGCTGGGGGATGTAGCTCCGAGGTAGAATGCCCCTGGGTTCAATCCCCAGTACCACAATAAATAAAGGAGTGGGGACTCCAGTGGAGGGATGGAGGGGGCTTAGGACAGGAGAAGGAGACTTGATGAAGGAAACCGTTCGAATATATACGAAATTATCAATACCAATCTCAATATCACGTACAGGGGAGGGGAAGGAGGCGGGTGGATCCAGAGGGAACACGCCGAGTGCCGTGTGCACGAATGTTCCTGTCACTCTGAACCTCGTTTATGATGTATAATCACAATGCACCAAGAAAAGTGTATTAAAACTAATGAGCATACCTGCTACTTTTTAAGTAGAGGCACTGTGCTAAGCACTTCGCTTACACTAATTAATCCCCACAGTGCCCCTGTAACATAGTCTTGTTATCTCTCACCCATCATGAGAAAATGAAGGCTGAGTAGTATAAATTCCCTTCTTCAAGGACAAGGGCCCCTCTGAAATCCTTATTCACGGGCTTTGCTGGTCGCGGGAGGTGCGGCTCAGGCTAACATGAGTGGGACCTTCAGGGCAGCGGAGGCCTCTGGACGCAATTCTTTCCTTAGACACCTTGTGAAGTGCTGCTTATCTGCGTGGACGCGCACGGCAGCAGCTTAGTAACAGCTGGGGTGACGGTGTGCGCAGCACATGGAGATAGAAATTACCTTGCAACCTTCTTTCCCTGGTGTATGTCAAACAGATTCTCACACCTCGTCCCCGGCCGTTTCCGTGGGGCAGAGGAAAGGGACTCAGGTCCTCTTCACCATGTGGGGTGTGTGTGTGTGTGTGTGTGTGTGTGTGTGTGTGTGTATGTGTGTGTGTGTTTTAACCCTGGGGCATTCTACCTCAAAGCTACACCCCCAGCCCGATTTTTATCTTTTTGTTTTGAAACGGTGTCTCTCTAGGTTGCTGAAAATCTCAATTGGTGAGGCTGTCCTCAAACCTGTGATCCTTCTGTCTTGGCCTCCCAAGTACTGGGATTATAGGCGTGCACCACCACACCTGGCTAATACTAAATGTATAACAACACTAGTCAGAAAAAAAGAAGCAATTCCATCGTGCACGAAGTGCCCCTTATTGTGTCTTCTGAAATTCTGCGGGTGGGAGAGGAAGCAGCTTGGAGGGTTGGCTGATATTTTTCTTTCATGCAAATGCACCACTGTTTGAAACATCTGCCTGCTTTCCATTAAATTTGAAATTCTCAGAAGCAAAAGGCCATGTCTCCTTTCTTTGTTGTGCATGATGCCCCACACATTACAGATGGTTAATAAATGTCACATCGTTTTCATACTGCATTGACTAAGAATGACATTTTCCATGGGAGTCTTGGTTGCTACAATTTTTAGGAAGTCTTGTGCATACATTTCCCAAGAAAAGGGTACTGCTGAGGGCCACAACTCCTTGCCTGTGTCTCTTCCCCAGGTTCCCATCAATGCGCCACGGCCCCTGACCTGAGCCAAGGGGCTTTCCCCATCCCCCGTCTCTTACACTCCATGTTTCTGTCCCACTTGCAGAATTTATAGGTGAAACTCGAACACCCTATTTCCTATCACTTCCAGCATACAATGGCAGCTCCCTATTGTACATTTACTTATGACTCTTTGGGGACAGTTCCTGATGATGCATCATCACTACGAGAGTATACATTTTTAGAAGATTTTTGGGTGGTGGTGGTGGTGGTGGTATGTGAGTGTGTGGTACTGGGGATGGAATCCAGGGGCATTCTACCTCTGAGCTCCACCTCCAGACCTATTTTATTCTTTCATTTTGAAACAGGGTCTAAGTTGCAGAAAGCCTCACTAAGTTGGTGAGGCTGACCGTGAACCTGTGATCTTCCTGTCTCAGCCTCCCAAGTACGGGGATTAAAAATGTGTGCCACCACACTCAGCCAAGATTTTTGTTTTCAAAGGGATTTTTTAGCTGGATATAGTGGCACACACTTGTAATTCCAGTACTTGGGAAGTTGAGACAAGAGGATCGCAGGTTCGCAGCCAGCCTCAGCATATTAGTGAGGCCCTCCACAACTTAGAGACCCTGTTTCAAAATAAAAAATAAAATAGGGCTGGGGGTGGAACACTTCTGGGTTCAATCCCCAGTACCACAAAAGGATGTTTGCTTGCTTGTTTGTTTTTTGTTGGAAAGGTTATTTCAAACATTAGGGAAGGGCTGGGGATATCGCTCAGAGGTAGAGTGCTTGCCTAGCAGGTGCGAGGCCCTGGGTTTAATCTTCAGTACCACCAAAAAAATGCTACACATAGCAGCACACACCTACAATACCACCAACAAGAGAGGCTGAAGCAAGAGGGTCATAAGCTCAAGGCCAACCTGGGAAACTCAGAAAGACCCCACTTCATAATAAAAAATATAAAAACAGCCGGGATGTAGCGCAGTGGTAGAGCACCCCTGGGCTGAATGCCCAGTATAGAATACACACACACACACACACACACACACACACACACACACACACCAAAAATATTAGCGATCGCAGACACTGGGATAGGAGTAAGAATGCAATGCAGCCAGGACTTCTGCAGACTTCTGAGTTCAATTCTGTTTTTTCTGACAAGTCTAAATTCCTCATCTTTTGCAGTATGTGAAAGAAATTGATCTGTAACATTTACACTCAATTATTTTTTTTCCAAAAAATACACAAGGGTATAAAAAGAGAAGATTGTGTCAAACAGGGCCAAATGTCAGTATTTAAAAGCCTATAAAAAGGAAACATAACCCGGGCGTGGTGGCGCACGCTTGTAATCCCAGTACTTGGGAGGCTGAGACAGGAGGAGCGCAGGTTCGCGGCCAGCCCCAGCTACTTAGTGAGGCCCTCTGCAACTTAGTGAGACCCTGTTTCAAAATAAGGAATAAAAAATAGGTCGGGGGTATAGCTCGGAGGTAGAGTGCCCCTGGGTTCAATCCCCAGTACCGCAAAAAAGGAAACATAAAATATCAGAAGAAGCATAAAGTGTAGGGATGACTCAGAACAAAAGACCAATTTCACAATATTCCATGTAGCGATTCATTGAGATTTGGGACTTTTTCTCTTTTTAGTTCCTCTTCCGAAAATAAGAGTTCCTTCAAAATCTGCTTAATAGTAGAGCGACTATTCAGTTCTAGAAAACAAAATAACTTTCATTCATTCATTCATTCATTCACTTCTCAGCCATGCTGATATCTTGTTTCTGAAGTTTTTTCCTTTCATAGACTAAAAACTCTCATGTCCTAAGAGTCTGGCACCTTATAATTCCATTCATAATAAAATTCAATTTAAAAATAAACTAGCACAGCAAGCATTTTGGTTTTTTGTTTTTTAGGGGTTTTTTTGGTACTGGGGATTGAACCCAAGGGGCATTCTACCTCCGAGCTACACCCCCAGCCCTATTTTTTATTCTTTATTTTGAAACAGGGTCTCACTAAGTTGCGGAGGGCCTCACTAAGTAGTTGAGGCTGGCCGCGAACCTGGATCCTCCTGTCTCAGCCTCCCAAGTACTGGGATTACAAGCGTGCGCCACCACGCCTGGCTAATGACAAATCTTTTAAAGAAAGTTCCATAGTTCCTCTGTTTAACTTGCTTGAAGTTGTTACCAAAAGGAACAACTCTTTCCCACCCTGCCCCCAACAACCAAACACTGGAAACACCCTAATGTCTTCATGCTGTCTCACAGACACACAGCTGAGGGGATTTTTTCTTTAATTTTTCCAAAAATAATAAAAAAAAACCACATTAAGCTTCAATCCAATAGCTGGAAAAACAAATTATTCCCTCTCTTCTGCCTCCCACACTCTCTCCAGGATTCATAAGTGAATGAAAACCAGAGAGGAGGGGCCATGGAGCACTGTGAGATGGCTGGAAACTCCAAGGCTCCTGACGGCATGTTCTGGAATTAGAGGTGAGCCCCTGTAGACAGCCGCTGATTTAATCCACACACATCTCTGATCGCTTACTTTCTCCTCAAAATCTTGGGGTGCTCTGGGAATGGGCATGTCTGTGTGCCTCTCAGTTCTGGGGACGGTGTGAAAAACATGGAGGTCTGAAATCAGGTTTTTGTTTTATATTTTTGGTGCCAGGGCCTCAATCATGCTAAGTACATGTTCTGCCACTGAGCCACACTCCCCGCACCATGAGGGAGGGAGAGAGGGAGGGAGGGAGAAGGAGAAGGAGGGAGGGAGGGATACTAAGGATTGAACATGGTCATTCTACCTCAAAGCTACACCCCCAGCCCTATTTTTTTTTTTAAACAGGGTCTAAGTTGTTGACAGCCTCTTTAAGTTGTTGAGTCTGGTTGTGAACCTGCGATCCTCCGTTCTCAGCCTCCTATGTACTGGGATTACAGATGAGGGCCACCATATCCAGCTGTTATGGTGTTTTGGGGGTGTTATTTATTTATTCATTTACTTGGGTATTAGGGATTGAACCCAGGGGGATTCTACCTCTGAGCTCCACCCCTGCCGCTTTTATTTTGAAACAGGGTCTCACTAAGTTGTTGCACGCTGGCCTTAACCTGCCACCCTCAGACATGTGCCGCCCCACCATACCCCCTGGCTTGAAATCACTTTAATTCAAATGCCGGCTGTGCCACTCACCCTCATGAGCTGCACCATCTTCACCTGTAAACAACAGATACTCCCTCCTCAAAAGATTTCAGAAGCTGGGCATAGTGGCGCACGCCTGGAATCCCAGTACATGGGAGGCTGAGACAGGAGGTCTGAAACCATTCAGCAACTTAATAAGGCTATCTGCAACTGAGACCCTGGTTCCAAATAAAATTTCGAAAAAATAGACCTGGGCGTGTAACTCAGAGGTAAAATGCCCCTGGGTTTAATCCCCAGCACCACAAAAAAAAAAGAAAAAAAAGATTTCAGAGAATAAAATATGATTGAATGGGTGGGAAGCCACCTAGCACATAGGAGATAGTCAAGACAGAAGATACTTAAGGTTTTTGTTTGTTTTTCAATTCTTTGTTATTTGTGTTTGGTGGGGTTTTTTTTGTTGAGGTGCTGAGGATTGAACCCAGGGGTGCTCTACCACTGAGCTACACCCCCAGCCTTTTTTTTTTTTTTGCGGTACCGGGGATTGAACCCAGGGGCATTTTACCTCCGAGCTACATCCCCAGCCCTATTTTTTATACTTTATTTTGAAACCGGGTGTCACTAAGTTGCAGAGGGCCTAAGTAGCTGAGGCTAGCCGCGAACCCGGATCCTCCGGTCTCAGCCTCCCAAGTACTGGGATTACAAGCGTGAGCCACCACGCCTGGCCCCCCAGCCCATTTTATTTTGTATTTTGACACAGGGTCTTACTATATTGCTCAGGCTGGCCTCCAACTTGCGATCCTCCTGCCTCAGCCTCCCGAGTCAGTGGGATTACAGACAGGCACCACCATATCTGGCTTTAGTTTCTTTCATGTGAAAATAGCAAAAGAAAAAAATCATAATCACATGGAAATGTGGAAATGATCCATTTTCACTGTTAAGTGAAGAAAACGAGGAAGGCAGGATGCGTTGGGCCTGCAGTGAGGAGCTCTTCAGGGACACTGAAGGCTGGGTGGGCGCTGCGGGCCAGGAGGCTGTGGCGTCACTGATGATGACAATCACGAAACCTCCTCGGGTTATTTCTTCATTTTGTAGCACTGGAGATTGAACCCCAGCCCCTTTTACTTTTTATTTTGGTTTTTTTTTTGTGTGTGTGTGGTACTGGGGATTGAACCCAGGAGCATTTTACCTCCGAGCTACACCACTGGCCCTGATTTTTATTCTTTATTTGGAAACAGGGTCTCAGTAAGTTGCGGAGGGCCTCACTAAGTAGCTGAGGCTGGCCACAAACCCGGATCCTCCGGTCTCAGCCTCCCAAGTACTGAGATTACAAGCGTGCGCCACCGCGCTCGGCTCTAGTTTTTATTTTGAAACAGGGTCTTGCTGAGTTGCTGAGGCTGGTCTTGACCCTGCAATCCTACTGTCTCAGCCTCCCAAGTACTGGGATTACTCCCAAGTACTGTGTGCCACCTCACCTGGCCTCCTCGGGTGATTTAAAAGACAGTGGCAGCCAGTGACCTCCATGCCTGGGGTTTTAGGAACCCAGCCAGCCTGCGCGGGAGCAGAGCGTAGAAGGGACCCCAGGAGCTTTTCCATGGATCCCCTTCAGGCCAACTCTGTCCAAGAATCTCTGTGGTGTCGACTTCTCTGCCTGCTATTTGACACCTCAGTTAAACAGCTCAATGGGTCAGCTGAAGCTGTTGAAGTTTTGTATGTTTATCTCCTTGAATGCTTATAAGATCAGAAATATCAACTCTGTTAAGATCTGCAAAACCCCATACATAAAACCCTCCCGCTAAGAGATGCACAGGGCTTTGAACAATTCAAAGAAAGTTACAAAGGGCTCCCAGTCCAGCTGTGCTCCCTGGCCCTCGACTTATCTCCCAGGGTCAGCCTTTGCTCCTGTCACCCCTTCCTCTTGGAGATGTTTAGAAAAGAATCAGGTGCACTGGACTGAGTCAGGAATGATGGACATGCTGGCATTCCCGGCATGGAAGGGCAAGCTTGCTGTGCCTGAGGGGAGGAATGCCCGCCACCCTTCTGCTTGTTGGAGGTAGATGGTTTCTTGATGGCACCTTCTCCAAATCCAAAGAGGAACCCAGGCTTCAGGGCAGATGGTCTCAGGAGAGGAGAGACAGGCAGCCGCCCCGAGCTGGGGAAGCCAGAGGTGCGGGCATCAAGTGTTCACGTTGAGCAGCTGCCCAAAGACACTTAATATCCTCCGGTGCTGCCTTGGTCCTCTCTGCCCCGGGTCCAGTGGGTTCTGTCGCTCAACTCCGTTCAATCCCCAGCAGCATGCGGAAACCCCACGTGAATCCTCCCAGCCTGGAGAGCAGACTCTCACCCCGCGCCTCGGGGAACCTTTCCTTCCGGCTACGTTGCGAGCGAAATGTGTTGCGATTTCCCAGAAGCCTAAATGGCCCTCCATTCTTTTACGTATTCCATTTCTTTAAACCTCTTGGCAAGAAACAGCTCAACAGTTTAACCGGAGCTGTTGATGTTTTGCATGTTTATCTCCTTGCAGGATGGTTTGGAAGGAGGGGATGGGTTGGCGAGGGGTAAGGTGGGCGATGGGGCAGGGCTCAGGCTGCTTCAATGTACCCTGCGCTGTGCGGGTTAAACTGTTAAAATATTCTTGCACTGGGCATGGTGGCACACACCTGTAATCCCAGTACGTGGGAGGCTAAGACAGGAGGATTGCAGGTTTGAGGACAGCCTCAGCAATTTAGCTAGGCTCTTGGCAACTTAGTGAGACCATTTCAAAATAAAAAATAAAAAGGAAGCCGGACATGGTGGCACACGCTTGTAATCCCAGTACTTAGGAAGCTGAGACAGGAGGATAGCAGGTTCAAAAACAGCCTCAGACGCCAGGCGTGGTGGCGCACGCTTGTAATCCCAGTACTTTGGGAGGCGGAGACCGGATGATCCAGGTTCGCGGCCAGCCTCAGCTCTCTCTCTCTCTCTCTCTCTCTCTCCTTAGTGAGGCCCTCCGCAACTTCGTGAGACCCGGTTTCAAAATAAAGTATAAAAAATAGGGCCGGGGGCGTAGCACGGAGGTAGAACGCCCCTGGGTTCAATCCCCCGTATCGCAAAAAAAAAAAACAACAACAACAAAAAACAGCCTCAGCAACTTAGTGAGGCTCTCAGAAACTTAGTGAGACCCTGTTTCCAAATGAAAACATAAAATAAAAATAGGTCTGAGGGTGAAGCCCGGAGGTAGAAGGCCCCTGGGTTCCATCCCCAGTACCACAAAGAAATAAAAAAATAAAAATAAAATAAAAAGGGCCAGGGGTGTAGCCCAGAGGCAGAATGCCCTGAGTTCAGCCCCCAGTGTCACAAAGAGACAGATACTCTGCACGCACCAGGCTCATATGAAGCTGCAGCTCTAAGAGGCCTATGAAGCTGTTGGTAAATGAAACCATTCGAAGGTGGACTTCAAGGAGCACACTCACTGACCTGAAAGGGAGCAGCATCTGGTTACACCCTCTTTGGACTATAACCCTAAACAATTTGTCAGTAGTTCCCTTAGAACTTTTCTGCATTTTCATCAAACCGTTGAGCTCTCCAGAGTACATCCTCTTACTCATGTACTTGTGCAGTTTGCAATATTTCTGATCTGTTCTCTCTCGTAGCCATTAATAATCCCTACCCCTGAGCCCCAAAGAAGCAACTTTGGTCCAAGTTTTGTTTGTCAAACACAAACAGCAAATGTTTCCAGCTGCCCACGTTGCTCACTGTGAACCCTTGCGTCCACCCGTGATTTTTTCAGGCTGAACCATGTATCTCCTGCCCCTCCATCATTCCAACTTGGATAACTATTATTATACCAGGTCACGATCCAAAAATAACACAGGAGAACCCATTGCGACCAATCAATGACCACTGAAACTAAGTCCGTCTAGTCGCTGTCAGCACAGACAGGAGCCAAGTGTGCCCGGGAGGAGCCTGGGACATCGGGGGGAGCCCGGGACATGTGGAGGGAGCCAATTGCCTCCCTATTTCTTCTTCTTCTTTTTTTTTTTTTGCGGTACCGGGGATTGAACCCAGGGGCATGCTATCTACGAGCTATACCCCCAGCCCTATTTTTTATCCTTTATTTTGAAACAGGGTCCCACCAAGTTGCAGAGGGCCTCACTAAGTAGCTGAGGCTGGCCATGAACCTGGATCCTCCAGTCTCCGCCTCCCAAGTACTGGGCTTACAAGCGTGCGCCACCACGCCCGGCTTCCTCCTCGTTTCTTCTAAGTATGATAATAAGGGATTCTAGAGTCACAGGTTATATTTTTGAAGAAAGCAGTAACTATGAAATAAGCAGAACAATACCATCGTAGTATAGATCATATTCTATGGATAGAAAATAAAAATTAACAAGCCGGGCGTGGTGGCGCACGCTTGTAATCCCAGTACTTTGGGAGGTGGAGACCGGAGGATCCGGGTTCGCGGCCAGCCTCAGCACGCGCGCTCTCGCTCTCGCTCTCGCTCTCTCTTCCTCCCTGTCTCTCTCTCTCTCTCTCTCTCTCTCTCTCTCTCTCTACCTAGTGAGGCCCTCCGCAACTTCGTGAGACCCGGTTTCAAAATAAAGTATAAAAAAATAGGGCCGGGGGTGTAGCACGGAGGTAGAACGCCCCTGGGTTCAATCCCCAGTACCGCAAAAAAAAAAGAAAAGAAAAGAAAAATTAACAGACTGGTACCTCGTGCCCCAGAAAAGGAACTCTGCCAAGTTGTCGCCATGGTCACACCGCAATTAGCTCTGCAGACTGAGGCCAGGAAACGAGGGCCCGCAAAGCCTGATTAGAGCCTGAAAACGCTCACTTAATTGACTCTCCAAAGTTTCCCCCTGGTTGAAGCTTTTGTCTCAGGAGCAAATTAGTGGCAAAACCATCAGACTTAACTCTATCTCTTTTTCAGACACCTGCGCAGAACTTTGAGAATGGAGCTAACAACTGTGACATGTGGAAAGACCCAAGGAAGACAGAAAAGCTGGCTGAGACTGAAACAGTCCCGAGTCCCTGGATAAACAAGGGATGCCTTCCCTAAAAATAATACAGCACCACCCTAGACCCCTGGAGAAGATCGCGCAGTTTGCTCTTTATTGGAATACGGTGCTGAATTTCAAAAGGCACAATATTATGAAGTAAACAGTCTTGACTTTTTATCCCAACTGCTTCTGAATAACTATGTATGAATAACTTTGGAAAGAAGCCCACCCAGTAAAGATTTGCTAAAACAATGGCCCCTCTGTCCTGAGAACAATTAACCCCTGGCTCATGTGTAGACTAAATTCAAATTGTGTTTTTTGTATTTGCATAAACAAGACATACCTAAAATTAGACAATAGCTAACACTCCATGTTAGCCAGTCTACTCTTGCAAACATAAAAAACCTACAGTTTGACCATGTTCAGAGGCAAATCACACCTTCGTGTCTCTTCAGGAGGAGACTACAGTCCCGTCACACTGATATTCTGCAGTCGCTGCACCGAAATGTCCCCCGGATCCCAGGAGAGTGATAACACGGCCTTGTGTTTTTGCTGTGCAGCCCCTCCAAAGCTCCGGTCCATGTGACATCTCTTAACTCCCCAAGCCCTGCGCGGGTGACTCGCCTACTTGGGCAGGTGTCACTCTGCTTATTGGACACATGTTGCATCCAAGGCTCGCAGAGTTTAAGTAGCTGGTTACAAGTCACAAGAACTAGGGGCAGGGACTGGAGGGCTCCGATCTCTGGACGCCTTCTACCGACCCCCTTACCACCACCTGCTACGCGAAAATGACTTGATCTGCCTTTCACGGTTCAAGTTTAGCCAGAGATGAAGAAAGGGTGCTTGGATCCTGGGGGACTCAATGACCAGATGTGACCTCTTCTTAGGAACTGAAACTCGATTTGCTTTCAAAGAACCAGATTCAGGCTCCTCGGTGCTATAAAAGTGACCAGTACTCCCCGATGGGGTCAGATTGGGTACCTGGCACTTTAGGGTCCCTGAGCTGCAGGGCACCCCTAGAGGACACAGAAGTTGACAGGTCGCCTAACCTCAGTGAGACCCTTCCCCCCAAACAACACTAGACTGGGAATTGGAAGATCTAGAATCTTCTAACACTAACTCCACTAACCCACTTGAGCAAGGACTGATTCTATCTGGGCCTCGCCTCCCAAACCTGTACGATTAAAGGCTAATTTAAATAATCTCAAAGGTTCTTCCATCTACAAAGTTCTTCTCTAGACCTATGCTGGATAGTCATCACTTTGCCTGGAAGCTGAATCCAAGAATCCCTAACAGCAGGAACATCTCTTTTGTAGCCTCCTCCCGGCTCCCTTGCGGTTCAGCCCTCTCTTCCGTTTGTACGGCTTGGTCTAGTTCTCTCTACTCTGCCCTCCTGTATTTATAAGTTGCTCTCACATCCTCTCTGAGTTATCAGCTGTCAATTCCCATGCAAAATTCAATCCCTTAAATTAACAGCTTCCACTCAAGGTCACCTTTTATTGGGGGAGATGGGTGCTAGGGATTGAACCCAGGGGCATTCTACCTCCGAGCTACACCCTCAGCCCCTTTTATTTTTTTTTTTATTTTGAAACAGGGTCTTGCTAAGTTGCTGAGGATCTTGCTATATCGCTGAGGCTGGCCTCAAACTTGCGATCCTTCCATCTCAGCCTCCCAAGTTCTGGGATTATAGGCATATGCACCACCACACCTGGCTGTGGTCACCCTTCTTTTAAAGACACTTTTTCTTTTAGTTCTTCGTATTCTTGCTATTTTCCAAAACACACAAACATTTCAACATTTATTTTCTGTTATTTTGACGTTTGATCTCGCTCTGCCTTTCGGTGCTTCCTTGTTTTGTGCTTTGTAATCCTTGGTCTCGTCTTCACTCCTCCCGCCACCTTCAGTGAATCCCGGTGAAAACAAGTAGACAGGGACCCGATCCAGAAACGCGCACTGTGGCAAGACCCGGCGCCTGCAGGAGGGGAGAGGCCGGGCCTCGGCCGGGCATGAACAGAGGCACTGTGGGTCCGGGACCTTGGCATTCCCATCTTAAGGCCCTATTCCCCCCCCCAAAGAAATGTAGAAGTGTGTTTCCAGAAGGAAAAATGCTAAAACAAGGCGCCAGAGCAGCTGGGGGTTGTTAACTTTAATCAAAGTCCAGCCAGGATTTTCTAAGGTGACAGGAAATCGATTCATTCTCCTGCACTGTCAGCCTCTCTCTCAAACACACACATGCACTTTCTCCTCTGTCCTTCTCCACATCCCTTGGCCAAGGCACAGAAACAAGCGGGTCAGGAAGACCTCGGTGCCTTTGAACTCTCTTCATAACTGCAATGTTTACTGGCGTTTCAAAGCCAAATCATAGCGCCAGAGAAGTATGGTCAAAGTGAAGACTCCACACGGCAGCCCAGAGGCAGGAGCAGGTATGAGCCCCCCATGGCTGCTGTAACAGATCACCACAAACACTAAACAACACAATCTTCTCCTTAGAGTTCTGGAAGCCGAGTTGGGAATCAGCTTGTGACACATGCAGGTTACCCAGGATTCTCTCCGCATCTCAAGCTCTTCAACTTAACCACAACTGCAAAAAGTCCTTTCTGCTATTTAAGGTAACATTCAGGTTCAGGAATCAGGACGCGACACCTGTAGGGGCCACTACTCAGCCCACTGCGACCTGGAAGACGTTCCCCTAGCTCCTCCACTCACGCCAAGTGAAGCACAGGAGTTCTGAGCAGCAGGAGGGACATGGGAAAGATGGTTTCTAAACACTGACATAAGCGGAGCGTGGTGGCGCACGCTTATGATCCCAGTACTTGGGAGACTGAGACAGGAGGATCGCAGGTTCGAGGACAGCCTCAGCAAGTAGCGAGACTCTCATCAACCTAGTGAGACTCTGCTTCAAAATTAAAATAAAAAATAGGACTGGGGGTATAGCTCAGAGGCAGAATACCCCTGGGTTCAATCCCCAGTACCGCAAAAAAATAAATAAATAAATAAACGCTGACACAGAGAAATCCTAGGCACTTGGCTCCTGTCTCGTCACAGGTGTGCCTTTTCTCTCGCACTTGGCTTGTGAGCCTTCTGTTCTGTATCCAGCAGATGCATAAACATTGCATCGCTGCCCGTGCTTGGGTGCAGCTCCTGTCCCACTGCCCCTCAGAGTTGTGAGCTATCACCCACCTGTTACAAAGAAACTCAATTTGCCAACCCAAGTTGGATCTCAGAGCTACAAATGTTCACATGTGACAAGAGTCCACCATTGGTCTTGTTACTTGCTACTGTGAAGGTCTGTTACCATGTCCCCGACTGAGCAAGCAGAAGGAAGAGGGCTGTTAGAACTCACCAAACCTCTTGTAACCGAAGGACTGCACCTCCTCCTCCTCTGCGAAGTCGTCTGTAGGAGAAGAGACACAGCGTTAACCTGGCGAGGGGCACACCGCACAGCCCGGGGGCTGGCCTTCTGTTCCTGGGTCATCCGGGCTTTCTGAAAAAGGCCCCGGGACCCTGAACTGGCTCTCCTGGCTGCAGGGAAAGCTCTTCCTCTTATTCTTGATGGGACTCCTTCTAATTCAGATCTCAGCTTCAACGTGACCCTGCAAGATGCCCTCTGGACCAGCCAGCCCCTCCCCATCACTACCTTATTTCAGCATTACTCTCTGATTGCTCCTCATGGGTTTGTGTATATGTGCGTGTGAGTTTATTATTGTCATCATGATTTATTATTGTCATCATGCAGGAATTTTTTTCTTTCTAGAGTGACATAAATAAATCCCCATGGTCCAGAAGGGGCCTGTTAGAAGCAAGGGCTTCATCCGTGTTACTGAATGAATAATCGACTGTCCAGGGGGGGTACCTTATCTACTAAGTAAGTAGATAAGTTAAATGGAGTTAGCTTATCTATGAGCCTGCCCCTTTCAGATGCCTGGGTTCTGGAGCCTCAGGCTCCCACCAGCTGTCACAGCGTCTCAGAAGGCCAGTGACTCCCACAGCGACAACCAAGCCCTTCCCCACTCTCCTTCTGTTGGATAACGGGACAACAGATGTCCCGTGTTCGAGGACAGTAAGCGTGTTTCAACACCCAGCTGTGCTGGGGGATTTACTAAATGCAGAACCGCCATGGACACAGAGAGATGCTAGGTGAGCCAAGGCCTGAAGTCTCCCTCCTAACGTGGGCTCTTCCTGATTCCTCACCACACTCATAAAGAACTTCTCATTTTACAGTTCTGTGCATCCAGAAAGGGCAAGCACTGTGCAGACAATTTCTTATTAATTGTGCAATTAAAGAACACTTTTTTTTGGGGGGGGGGCTACTGGAGGTTGAACCCAACCGAGGGCATTCTACCTCTGAGCTACATCCCCAGCCATTTTTTATTTATTTTATTTCATTTTATTTTTTTGCAGTACCGGGGATTGAACCCAGGGGCATTTTACTGCCAAGCTACACCCCCGGCCCTATTTTTTTATACTTTATTTTGAAACCGGGCCTTACGAAGTTGCGGAGGGCCTCACTAAGTAGCTGAGGCTGGCCGTGAACCCGGATCCTCCAGTCTCCGCCTCCCAAGTACTGGGATTACAAGCGTGCGCCACCACACCCGGCTGTTATTTTTTATTTTGAAACAGGGTCTCACTAAGTTGCTGAGGGTCTCACTAAGTTAGTGAGGCTGGCATTGAATCTGTGATCCTCCTGTCTCAGCCTCCCGAGTACTGGGATTACAGGCACTTGCCACAGCGCCCAGCTAAAGAACACTTTTGATGACAGGTAAGAAGTGTCAAGGCCAGGCCTTCCCAGGGAGCCCTGACCAAATATAGATGCTCCCCTACTTATGATGGGGTTATTTACTGATAAACCCACTATATGCTTAAAATATCCTAAATCGAAAATGCATTAAAAGCCGGGCGTGGTGGCGCACGCTTGTAATCCCAGTACTTTGGGAGGCAGAGACCGGAGGATCCGGGTTCGTGGCCAGCCTCAGCTCTCGCTCTCTCTCTCTCTCTCTCCCCCTCTCTCTCTCTCTCTCTCTCTCTACTTAGTGAGGCCCTCCGCAACTTCGTGAGACCCGGTTTCAAAATAAAGCATAAAAAAAAAATAGGGCCGGGGGTGTAGCGCGGAGGTAGAACGCCCCTGC